>PVKA01003258.1:0-112411 GCA_004027165.1 Ctenomys sociabilis | reverse complement strand
AGCTGGCTTTGGGGATCACTTTTCATAACCTTCATGCTGGACTCAAACTTCAATCAATTTTCCTGTCTCAACCTCCTGAGTGCTAGGATTACAGGCATGTGCCACCATGCCTGGTTGCTGATTTTCTTTTTAGAGAGAACAAAAAAATAGTAACAAACAAACTTTAGAAACAGTAAAGAATTTCACTAAACAATATGAAGGGAATTCAACAATGATTGTTGTATTGCATATTGTTGTCTTCGGATTACTTGTTAGTGGAAGAACCTGAAAGACTGAAAGCCTTTCTGGTTTTCTGTGAAACCAAGTCCTGTTTTGTGTTCTGTATTGATGTCAAGCCCAGTCTAATTGTATTTGCATTCTTTTAAAAGTCAATTTATCCCCAGGGCTTTTAACACCAGTACAGAGGATACAACTTCTGAAATTCTGCCTTTCTTTGCTGGCCTCTACAAATTAGATTTTAGATCATATAGTAATGTATAAAACTGGGATTAAGTCCTTATATATCCACTATGGAGAATCCAATAGAGAGAAATGGCACTGGATGCTATGTTACAGAAACTTGTGTCATTTTATACTTCACTTTCTGCAAACTTGTGAAGCACGGTGGCCCCTTCCCCAACATTTTAGGGCAAGGTGCTGAAGAAGTGCCGTAGGCTGGTCTCTTCCTTCTTCCCTACTAGTGTGCAGACCTCAGCGGGGTTTCTTAACCTCTCTGTGCTAGGTTTTCCTAACCCTAAAATGGTAATGATGATGGTGGTGCCCAGTGTGTGGGGTTTCTGGAAAGCCCAAAGAACTAAAGTGATACAAATGAAACTCTTAACTGCTCACCGAGGACCAAACTTAGCTGCTAGTATTCATTATTGAAGACCACAGTGGGATGAATTTAGGAAAGACTTGGTTTGGTTAAGCAGAGAGATAAAAAAAAAAGAGAGAGAGAGAATTTGGGTAACAATAGAAAGCTAAACAGCAGGAAGGGAGAGGAAGGAGTGAGGGCAGCACAAAGCCCTGGAAAAAGCTCTTTGTGTTCACTTGAATGTTTGATACTTTCAACTGTTGAACTGGGGACTGAACCTAGGCCCTTGTGCTTGTCAGGGAAGCACTTATTCTGCTGAGCCATTTCTCCGGACCCAATACTTTCAACTGTTAAAAAAGTCATTAATTTCTTTGTACACGTGGCTGCATCAGGGGAGCAGTGGCCGAGCTGGTTCACCATTTGGATCAGAACACAGTGGGTCCTCAGTTTTTAACACTACTGCAGGCTCTGTTCTCAGAACTTTTGGGCTGCGCGGGAAACGCCATGGATATGCAACCTAAGGATTTCCCAGGGGCCAGCTTTTATGACAAGGGGGGAAGGCCCACAGGCATCCTTGTCTTGTAGTTTTATCCTTCACTTTTTCAGAAAGAGGAGCCGCCAGGTGTGGGCTGAGCCCTTCGCTCCGCCCCTCCTCCCAAGGCTCACCAGCACTTTGCAGAGCCTGCTGACCCCCTGCAGGGGTTGCTGCGTGCACTCTGGGTTTGGGGTTATTGCTTTGGCTGGGTTCAACCTTTGCTCACCTGTCACTGAACTGTGTGCTTCATTTGGCCTTTGGGCCATTGACCCATAGGCAAATAGATAATGTTCTGGAAAGAGCTGGAGTTCTGTTCAATGCTTTATTGTGATGAAAACTTTTAGAAAGGTTAGAAAAGCTCGCAGGGCTCGCTGACCTTCCCATGGTGGAGTAGCTGCTTCCTCCTGCTCCCTCCAGCTTGCTTTCGCAGGTGAGTGTCCCACTGGCTGCAGCATCTGAGGACTGTGCCTTTCAGTTCTTACTTTGTGGAGGGCTGTGTTTCCTGTTTATCAAAGGCTGGCCTCTTGTGTGATTCATACTGCTACAGTGCTAGGACAGAAACGTAAGGAAGGCATTAATAGTTTCATAATATTCTCCCTGTATAAAACTGACATCTTTTGATTGCTGTCTCCTAACAGCACTATTTTATATCTCAATTCTTTTGAAAATATATGTATTTGTGGTGTGTGTATGTGTGTTTGTGTGTGTGTTGCAAATGGGTGAATATATTAAATCATCTGCCAAAGGTAAAAATGCCACTGACTTTTTAAAAATACAGCTTTATGAAAGCACAGTTCTGTTTGTACTGATAATCACAAAGTCCCAAGTTTTACTGGAGCAAATTGGTTTTGTTTTGTGATTCAGGGTCTCGCTGTATAGTTCAAGGATGGCCTTGCACTTACGAAGTAGCCCAGGCTGGCCTCCAACTCCTGGTGATTCTCCTTCCTCAGCCTTTTGAGTGCTGAGATTGCAGGGGTGCTCCACCAGCTATTGGAGTAAGGCTGTGTGGGAAGTACTTTTTAAAGCATATGTTGTTCATATTATTTTTTGGTTGAGTGCTTTTGATAACTTGCTTTGTCCTTGGGATAAGGTCCCAAGTCCCAGTGTTAGTGACCCCGAGGAACTGTCGAGCTATTTTCCTTCACCTCCCCAGACTCACTGCCACCCCTCAATCCTTTGTCCTGTTTTTCCACGTCGTGAGTCTGTGCCTTTGCATGTGCTCTTCCTTCCCCATCTTCCGCAGTCTCCTCTTTTTTGGCTAAATTCTCCTCTTCTTTTGGGGCTCAGGCTAAGTGTACTCGCTCCAGAACCATCCCCATCTCTCTAGACAAGGCAGTTCCTCTGCTTCAGGGCCCAGCTGACAGAGTTCCCCTTTCTCTTCCTGTGGCCATCAGACCTGTAAGTTCCTATTTGCCACCCGTCTTCCCCTCCCTGTCACATCACGGCACAGAGAGGGCTGCTGGAGAGCTGGGGCGCCAGATGTTATTTAGGTCGAGTAAATCTCACCCTGTAGGGTTTCTCCTCAGGATTCAGGTTGTCTTGGACTGACCTCACAGGGCAGGACTGAGGGTACCCTGATTCAGGAGGTTTTCTATAAAGGGCCTAGTAGTTAATAGTGTAGGCAGGGACTGGGGAGATGGCTCTATGGAATAAGTGCTTCCCTGGCAAGCACAAGGGCCTGAGTTCAATCCCTGGTTCCACCAAAAGTGTAGGCATCAGGGAAAGGGAGAGCTGTACGGTTTCTGTCACAGCTACTTTGTGCTGCCATTGTAAAACATAACCAAGACAACACAAAAGTGAATGCGTTTGGTGACTGCATTCCAATAAAGTTGCATCTAGAAAAACAGGCAGTAGCTAAGTGCCCTTACAGTGGTAGTGTCCTTTAGCCTGAAGTACCCCTCCTCTCCTCCCTCTCTCTTTCCTTCCTGTTCTCCTGCGATACTAAGATCCCACTCTTTGGTGACAGCCTGTTCACCAGTTGCTCTTGACCGGTGTTTCTAGCAGCCATAGTGAGGTGCACCTGGGAAAGTGGTAGACAGCGACATTTTGTATTCATGGGACATTTGCTCTGCACCTGGCAGGTCTATGTCTTCTCCACCATTGATACCATCAAGCCCTGTGCTACTGCTTATTCAGGTCACTTTCTGGAGGCTGTCCGTGCCTCAGGTCTTCTCAAGTGACCCATCCCGATGCTTGTTTCTGCCCCAATCATTCCTGCTGGGAAGAACGATCTTTGAGAAGGCTGTGGCTAGTGTTTCAAGGCAGAAAAATTGTTGATGTGTCTAATGGTCAGGAGACTGTCCTCCAGAGAATGTTGCCATGTTGATAAGATTACAAGCTTTATCAAAGGAAAACTTCAACCCTGGATAGGGCAACAGAAGCACGTGTGCTGGGTAGCTTGTACAACACATGTCATTTAAAAGAGGCACACTGGGATTTGCATAGGTAACTAAGGATTTAGAGGAGATCTTGGAGAAGTGACCAAGTCAGCCAGCCAGCACTTAGAGGCCTCAATTTCCTGCTTAGATTTCCTAAATTTCTTGAAGTTTATTGGAAGATAATTTTTTTTTTTTCTGAAAGACCTTAGAAGTCTGTTCTAAAGAACTTTGGTGGGAAATTAAAGTAACTTAATAAGTAAAAATGCAGATGAAAAGAAATAACATTACATCTTATTTTTAGCTCTGAGGCTTCTTATGTGGGTTAGTGAAATGTTATTATAAATTATTAGGAAATTTTGATGATGGCTCCTTGCAATGGTGGACACTCAGATTGAACTGTTAACATGTTTTCTGTGAAGTTATGGATAGTAGCTGGGAGAGCATTAAAAGACACTACGCCTATATGTACAGACAAGCAAAAATAATATGACAAAATACCATGGCACTCTTAAATTATGGAAAACACCAAGCTAAGAGGAGACACATTCTCAAGGCCTCATAAAATAAATCTATTTATCACTGAAAACTAGATTTCCATTATGTTTCAGGGTTTTAGGGGCCAGCAGACATTCTCCAGTAGCTGCTATGTGAATTTGCTAGGATGTCAGTGAATAATGCAGTGAGATAAAACACTGCCCTATGATATGTCAGGGTTTCCTTGTATATTTATAATGATATGAAGCAACTGACCTCGCATGCATTTATGAAAACGTTGCCTATACTGGAACAGATCACAAACAAAAATGTTCATTTACTTTTTCTAGTAATTTTAGTATTTCATACCAATCTCTCAGACAGTGTCACTGATAATTAACAGTTTCAATCCAATGACCTTCAAAAGTCCCCACTGCCATGGCCCGGCTCTCTAGAGATCAGGCCACTCTGGCTTCTACTTCTGCCTGAGCTGCCCATTCACATGGGTAGCACAGCAGAAACACATCTTTTGAAGTGCTAGAGAGCCAGCTCCTGGGTATGTCAGAAGAGAGCAGGACTACAGAATTCAGAGAAAGGAAACCAACAGATGAGAAAATGCAGCCCTTAGCAACCTGTAGCTGGTCTCTCACCTAAATCATGTTGCTCTCCTGTTGGGATGACACAAGCTCATAGAAGACCAGTCTTGACCATTACTCTAAGAAACTGATAGAACGAAACACTGTAAGGCCAGTTCATAATTTTTAAGTACAGGGAAAGAAATATCCAAATCCACAAAATGCCAAGTATGAATGATTGCTATTTCTTTTTCTATTTTATTAGCTTATGCTTAAAGTACATGAAGTTTACACTCAATTTAGGGAGTCAGCAAATGCACTTCACATGTCTTGATTCTCTTTTTCCCTTTTCCCTTCCTGTTCATGAACTTCCTCTCTCCATTTCTAGATCACCTTTCCCTATTTTCATTACTATTGCTGTTAGTTTTAGTTCATGTTTCTGACATACGATCATGACTTTTGCTGTAGGTATCTGATGGGCACTCACGACACATCTTGCATTTTATGTCCCGTCCCTCCCTCCTCGCCTGACTTCTTGTCTCTTGGACCCTTTCCCTCTTGCGAAAGATCTATCGCCCTGCTTTTTTCTTATCAATATTCTATTTTGCACTTTATTTGTACTTTGTATTGCTCAAGTGAGAGAAATTCTATGGTATTTAAACTCATGCGCCTGATTTATTTTACTTAACATTATTCAAGGTGTATCCATTTTTCCTTCGAACAACTTAATCATAAGTTGTCCAGCTATTTAAGAACCTCTAATCTGAAGCAAACTCTCAGTTCCTTAGGTCCTCATTCAGACTGCCTAGTTGAAGCCTGACTCCTGTGCTAGGTTCTTTCCAACACTGGCTGAGCTGCCCATGGCCCACCCACCACAGTGTGATCTTCTCCCTGCAAGAAGTAATTAACCCAGTATGTTTAACCAAGCAGTGTCTTACTGGTGTTTGGCTGAAGGCACTGACAATACAATGAGCATAGAAACCTGTGCTTGGCCCGATGTTTGTATTTAAGAAGACTTCTGAACAGTAAAATGGACCTCAGAAAGATTTGTAATTGTGTTCAGAAAGAAGTAAAACTTAAGCAAGTAGAACTGCTGAGGGCATAGAGAAGAAGTGAAGAATATGTAGATAGATGGTCTGCTGGAGTCCTTCACTACAAAGACCTAAGAAAGAGAGGATGAGCCAGGTGTGGTGGCGCATGCCTGTAATCCCAGCACTCGGGAGGCTGAGGCAGGAGGATTGTTGTGAGTTCGAGACCAGCCTGAGCTACAAAGTGAGCTCAAGGCCAGCCTGAACTGCATAGTGAGACCCTGTCTCAAAAAGAAAAAAAAAAAAAAAAAAAAAAAAAGAAAGAGAGGATGGAGGAAGGGCTGGGGGCCAGGTCTCTAAGTGGGTGGGGCCAAGGGAACTTCAGTTGCTTCTTTCTTTCTTGGTGCCAGCCACTGTACTGACAGTTTCATTTTTTCCACTAATCCTGGAAGGTGGCTTTTACCATTCCATGACATGAAAGATGGAGAAATTAGGCTCCCTGGAGAAATTAAAAAAAAAAAAAAAAATCCAACACAGAGGGAAGTAACAAGAAGCTTCACGATCAGTGAGGCCCCAACGTCGGTGTGCAAGCCACTGCCCTTTTGGCCCCTAGATACTGTCCACCTTTGCACACCAGTGAAAACACACTTGTCCGGAAAACAGGGATAGTCAACATTCCCATCTCAGGAGGTGTTTAGAGAAGCGATGGTGAACCTTAGAGACTGCTGTCCAAACTGCACTCCCAAGCCCACTCATTCACCAGAGTGCCAGCACTGCAATTAGAACCGGAGACTGAGGGTTTAGTTTAGGAAAACACAGCTCACATGCTTGGCTTGCGTGGGGACAGCACGAGTGCTGTAGGTTCACCACCACTGGCCTAGGACTATGTCTGGTACATAGGAAGTGCTGTTTCAGTGTTAGCTGTTTTCAGATTCTTAGGGAAAGTCTTCGAATAGGAGATTCTGGCACTTGGTTATTTACATCTGTGACCATGCTGGATATTTCCAAATTGCTTCCTAGAGTCATTCCATCATCTTATCTTCTCCTTGGCCGATCAAGCGAGAGAGTGTTTTTCTCTCCATCTTCACGATGTTTTGTACTGGGAGGTATTTCTTCTGTGCCAGTGTTTTGGTGAATGAATTTAGTTTTTATTGCTGATCACGATCCAAAATTTACCTACAGAGGTTGCAAAATAATGAGTGTTCTAACTTCATAGGTCTTTAGAAATCATGAATGCTAATTAATTTTTAATCAGTACTTTTTCAACATCTATTAAAATGATCAATTTTAAATCTAATAATTAGTGTATTGCAAAACCAACATTGCTTCATTATTTTTCGTAAGTGCTGAATTATATTAAATACATCTTATTTTAACATTTTGAAATCAGTTTTCAAAAGTAATTACAAACCTGTTATCTTCTTATAGTGTCCTTGTTTTGATGTCAAAATTGAACTTATTTTATAAAATGAATTGAGTGGATTTTCCTATTTTTGTCTTAAATATAACAATTTATAAAAGATTAACATTATCTACCCTTTGAAGTTTTTGGTAAATTTTGTCCATAATATTATTTGATGCTACTATTTGCAGGGGCTGGAAGCTTCTGAATATTGAGTAAATATCCTTAATAGTCATTAATGCTTATTTCTTCTATTCCTTTTCCAATACATTTTGATAATTGATATTTTCCCAGAAAATTTATCTTATCCTGGCTTTCAAAATTACCACATCAAGTTACTCCCGGCATGTGCTTATGATCTTACAGCATTGTTTAAAGGAAGACCCTTTCATTTTCTGTTAACGTTTGTGACTTATATCTCTTTTCTCAAATATTCTTACTAAGCTTTGTCCAAATTTTAGTTATTTCAAGAATCAGCTTTTAGGGGCTGGTAAGATGGCTCAGTGGAATAAATGTTTCCCTGGCAAGTACAGGGGCCTGAGTTCAATCCCTGTTTGGCCAAAAAAAAAAGTCACCTTTTGAATTGGGCTATTGCTATTGCTTTTGTTTTATTTTGTGTCTTACCCTGTTAATCCTATTTCTTGCTCTGCCCCCAACACACACTTTTTTTGTAGTGTTGAGTTTTGGTCCAGGTCCTCTAGCATGTTAAGCAAACACTACCAACAAACCTCATCCCTAGGTCCTGTATCTTGCTTTATAAAATGATTTGAAATGTCTTCTATTTATCAGTATTTTAAAAAACAAATTACATTTATTTTTATAAATATATCCTAAGTATCTTTACAGCTACATCTAATAGGAGTTTGGATTTGTGCTATTATCATATTTCAAGTATTTCCCAATTATTGCAGTTCCCTTAACAGATAGCTACATATATATTTTACAGTTTATAGTACATATGTACTTTTAATGACTATGTATATGTGTGTGTATTTCACTAGGGTCCAATCTATCTTTGTTTTTGAGATAATCCGGGCTGGTCTTGAACTCCTTAATCTTTTTTGGCTTGGCCTCATGAACGGTATTAAAGGTGTGTCCGGCATTAATTTTTTATTTTTTACATTGCTTCAATTTGATAGGAGGATATATGATCTTTAGAAAAATAACATTTATAAACTATATAGTTACATGTACAAATTTGTATTGGTTTATTTATGGTCAAGTTTTTTAAGTATGTCCAATATATATATATATTTTTTTCATTTTTTTATTTTTATTTTTATTTATTTATTTTTTTTGTCCAGTATAATTTAAGAAAGGTTTTTTCTTTGATTGCATGTCCTATATACTGACATTAAATGAAAGCTTTTCAAAGCTTCTGCACTTTCTAATATTTTGTTTGCTTGACATCAGTTTGAAATAAAGCTGTGTTCAAGTCTCTGCTTGCAGTCACAGGCTGCGCACCTGCATGCAGTCCGCAGCTGAGCTTGTGCGCCTGCTGGCATATGCAGCCATGCCTTCCTCTTGATCTGCGCGACTGCTCTGAACACGGGTTCTATATTTTTCTCCTACTAACATAGCACCTTTAAGATATCAGTATTCTCATGGCATATCTTTTATGTAGCTTTATTTTCAAATGTCCTTTAGGATTTTATGCTCATAATATATGTGGACTTTTTTTAATACGTGGACTTCTAAAAGTTCAGTGAAATGATCTATATGTTTAACTGCTTACTAGGAGTATCACTTACAACATAGATGGCTTTTATCAGATTGAAGTAGAGGCCTTCTATTCCAATTTTCTGTAGGACTTTGAACACGAATGAGTGTCGGACTTTGTTAAAGGCCTTTTTTGTATCAATTGAGACGATCATGTGGTTTTTAGATTTGTCTCTATTGATATAGTATATTACAATTGTAGATTTTTGAATATTGAGCCATCCTTGCATCTCTGGGATAAATCCTACTTGTCATGGTGTATGATCCTCTTGATGATTTGCTGTATTCTATTTGTAGGATTTTATTGAGGATTTTTGCATCTATGTTCATGAGAGAAATTGGCCTGTAGTTCTCTTTTTTAGTTGTGTCTTTCCTTGGTTTTATTATCAGTATAATACTTGTCTCCAGGAATGATTTTGGGACAACTGTTTCCTTTTCAATTTCACTGAAGAATTTGTGGAGTGTAGGGATTATATCTTCTGTGAATTTCTTATAGAATTCAGCTGTGAATCCATCAGGACCTGGACTTTTCTTTGTCAACAGGCTTTTTATTACACTGCATATTTCATTGGCTGTTATTGGGTTATTGAGAATTATATCTTCTTGATTCAGTTTTGGTAATTTGTACATTTTGAGGAATCTGTCCATTTCTTCTGTGTCTTCTATTCTGTGAGCGTAAGGATTATCAAAGTAGCTATTGATGATCTTCTGAATTTCCGCTGGGTCTGTGGTGATTACACCCTTTTCTTTCCTTATTGCTTACATTTTAATTTTTTCTTTCCCCTTTTTGCTGAGGTTATCTAATGGCTTTTCAGTTTTATTTAGACTTTCAAAGAATGAACTTTTTGATTTTTTGATTCTTTTAACTATTTCCTTCATCTCTATTGAATTAATTTCTGCTCTAATATTTATGATTTCTTCCCATGTTTGGTTTGCTCTTCCTTTTCTAGATATTGTAGGTGCAGCATTAAAGTGTTTGTTTGTTCCCATTCTATTTTCCTAATGTGTGAGTTCAGAGCTATGAATTTCCCTAGGAGAACTGCTTTCATAACATCCCATAAGTTCCCATAAATTGTGCTTTATGTTCATTGAATTGTAGATATTGTTGAATTTCCTGTTTAATTTCCTTTGAAACCCACTGATTGCTGAGTAGGGTGTTGTATAATTTCCAAGTATTTATGTTTTTTTCTGGTTTCTTTTGTGATTTATTTCCAGTTTCATTGCACTGTGGTCAGATAATATGCATGAGATAATGTCTGTTTTTTTGCATATACTTAAGCACCATCTATGGACTAGTTTGTGGTCTATTTTAGAAAATGACCCATGTGCAGCTGAAAAAAATATATATTCAGCTGTGGTTGGGTGGGACACTCTGTATATGTCCACTAAGACCATTTGTTCCAGGCTCTGGTTCAGTTCTGCTACTTTTTTGCTAATGTTTGTCTGGCTGACCTATCTTTTGGGGATGTTTAGGTCTCCTGTTCAGATTGTGGTCTTAGATATTACATTTTTCAAGTCCATTAAGATTTGTCTTACGTAGTTGGTTGTTCCCGTGTTTAGTGTTACCTCTTCCTCTTGAATTTTTCCCCTAATCAGTATGTAGTGGCCTTTATTTCATTTGATCATTTTCAGTTTGAAGTTGAGACTGTCTGAGAACAGGATTGCTACCCTTGCTTTTTTTTCTGAGGTTCTGTGGCATGAAGTATTTTTTTACATCCTTTGACTTTCAACCTATGAATTTCTGTATGAGTTAAGTGTGTTTCTTGTGTAAAATATATTGTGGAATTTTGTTTCTTAATACACTGTGCCAGTCTATTTCTCTTAATTGGTGAATTGAGTCCATTTACATTGATGGTTATAATTGAGATGTGTTGACTTACAATTGACATGTTATTTACCTGCTGTTGTTTATTCTTTTTTTTCCCTTTGTTTAAGTTTTAGTCTATTTTGTGGGTTCTTTCTGTTCTCATTGGTAGAGCTCTGATCATATTGGTCTCTCTATAGAACATCTTTCAATTGTCTGTGTAGGATTGGCTTTGTCATCATGAAATTCTTTAGCTGTTCTTTGTCACAGAAGTATTTCACTTCTCCATCAAATTTGAAAGAGAATTTTGCAGGGTATAGTAGTCTGGGCTGGAATTTGGTTTTGTACAGGACTTGAAGTACTCTGCTCCATGCTTTTCTTACCTTCATGGTTTGTGCAGAGAAGTGGGCTGTAATTCTATTGGGTTTTCCTTTGAATGTGATCTGCTTCTTTTCTCTAGCAGCTTTTAGTATATTGTTCTTTTGCTAGATTTCTGGGATCTTGACTATTATATGTCTTGGGGTGCTTTTAATTGGGTTGAAGTTATTTGGCATTCTGTATGCTTCATTTATCTGAATGTCCGATTGTTTCCTCATATTTTGTATGTTTTCTGCTATTACTTCTACCCATATTCTTTTGATATCATTTGCATTGACTCCTTCTTTCTCATTGATGCCTGTTAGTCTCACGTTGTTCATCTTTGCATCGTCTTGCAGGTGATGAATTACTTTTCCTCCACCCTAGTTGTTTTTAAGAGATCTTTTCTTATCTTTTCACTAGCTGCACCAGCATCTTCAAGATCTGAAACTATATCTTCACTTTCATGCAAACAGTTTTGTAGGCTTGTGATTGAGATTTTAAGTTCCTCTACATCTTTTTGACTCTGCTTCATGTGATATATTTCTTTCCTGTATTGCTCATTCAAGGTATCCATCATTTTTATAATCTCCTCTATTTTTTTTAATCAATGTCTTCTTTAGAAGTATTTATTAATTCTTTTACTGCAGAGTTTATTTCAGGTTGGGGTTCCTCCATAAGTTTTTGCATTTGATTCTTTACTTCAGTTGCTATGAATTCAGAGATTTCTTTTTTTATTTCAGAAATTAATTCTGCTCTGAGTTCCTCTATACCTTTCTGCTGTTGCTTATTTACTTCTGACACTATTAATTCATACAATTCAGCTGAGCTAGTGTCCTCTGCACTTGTTCTGGGTGGGCTCGAGGCCTGAGATTACATTTTGCTCCTTGTTTTTATCATTTCTTATAGCTCTGACCTCTGATCTTTGGTATAAAGCTTTGGTGCAGTTGTAATGTTAGCATCTAATGAAATTCAGGTATTGATATACCAAGTTCTAGTTCCTGTAGTTGTGCCTGGCTTGGGTCTGGCTGCTGTGCTCAGCTCCTTCCTGTTGCTGTCCTTGGAGGTGAGCCTGCTGTGCCCCCTTTGGCAAGATGGTCTGCTCCTGGATTAGCTGTGTGGTTTTGAGCCTAGTCTCACTGCAGGGACTTCAGCTGCAGAGTTTCACCCCAGGCCTATATGTGAGGCCTGGGGTGGGTCTGGAGGGGTGGGGGGGCAGGGGAGCACAGAAGCTCTCTCACACACTCCTGGTCCTGGCTTTTTGCAGGTCTGCAGGGTGAAGAGGGTGGTGGATGTTCTCATTCACAGGGCAGGCTGTGCTTGGTCTGGAGGGGCAGGGCAGGTCTGCAGAATGGGGGAAGGGTTTCTCACACCCGGCAGGCCTGATCTTTGTCCGGTGAGTGGTGAGTGCAGGACAGCACAGAAGCTCTCTCACACACTCACGGGGCCTGGGGTTGGGCGAATCTAGTATGTGGTTTTTAAAGCTGCTCCTTCACTTAGCATTATTTTGAGATTTATCCGTGCAATTTGTATCAGTTCCATCTCTGTAATTTACCATAATTCCTGAACATTTTCTCTTTGATCTACTGTCTTCATTTATTTTTTTGTCTATTATACTTTCTCTTAGTCTTTTTTTTTTTTCTTGAGTTTTGTTGGGCTGATGTAGTATTTATGTTCTCAGTTTTCAGCCCTTTGTTATCTGGAAGCTATTATTGTATTGGTACTTTCAAATTTTAACACATTAGTTGAACTAAATTCAACATCAGTTACATAGTTAAAATATTTGCAATTTCATCTGATTTATTTTACAATGCATTTAATTATAAATTTTATATATTATTAATCAATTTTCATAATGAACTTTATGTGCCTTGCCTACATGTTGGACATCTCTTACTTTTGCATGTAGTTTTAGTTTTGTCCTTTTGAAATATCAATGCTGAAGTTAAGATTATCTGATGGCCTGCTTGGATATGTTTTGCTAATTTCTCTGCTCACTCGTGTTTCTTGGGACTCCCTTATGGATAGGTTTTTTTTTTTTTTTTTTTGGCCAAGGCACATCCACTAGTAGTTATTTTGCTCAGGCTTGTAAGTGGCAGACCCTCTTAGATTATTTGGCCGAGAAGAAAATTCCAGGTTAAACATTCCTTTTCTTCAACATTTTGAAGATGTCATTCCGCTGCCTTTTAGAGTCTTTTCTTTTCTGAGGCAGTGTGCTGTGCCGGTCTTGACCTCATTACACATAGCCCAGGCTTACCGCAGACATCCTGAAAGCCTCCTGCCTCAGCCATCCCAGTGCCCGGATCATGAGCAGGCACCACCATGCGCTGCTCTACTGATATCTGTTCTTGATGAGAAGCTGCTATCAATCTGCTAAATTTGGATAATTTGGATAATATATTTTCTCCTTTCATAGTTTTTAACATGTATCTTATTTAGTCTTCCTCTCTCTTTTTGTTTCTTTTTGAGACAGAAAAGGTCTTGCTATGCAGTTCAGGCTGGCCTTGAGCTCACTTTGTGATCCAGGCTGGTCTTAAACTTGAAATGATCCTCCTACCTCAGCCCTCCAAGTGCTGGGATTACAGGCGCGTGCGTGCCACCACGGCGAGTCTGTCACCCCTCAGTGTACCCCCGGGGTGGGGCTAGCACGGTACACAAGGGATCAAACCCTGGTCCTTGAGCCTGTCTAAGCAGGTGCTTTAGCCCACTAACTATCTGGCTGGCCCTGTTCTTGATGCTTTAATATTTCAATATGATGTATGTAAGTTTTCTTGTTGTTGTTTTTGCTTTTTTGTGGTACTAGGGATCGAACTCGGGACCTTGAGCATGCTAGGCAGGCTCTTATGCTGGTGAACTGTCCCCCCAACCTCTGGTTTTGAATGAGTTTTCTTTATCCTGATAATTCTTGGGGTTTACATTTGTGTGTGTGTGTGTGTGTGTATGTGTGTGTAACCATAGATTGAACTCAGGCCCATGTGCTTGCCAGGCAAGCGCTTATTCTATGTCTGCCCAGCCCAGGGGCTTATTGTTAATTTGAGGAATCAGGTTGAAAACTCCTAGCAATTATTTCTTTAATTATCATTCTCTATTTTCCTCTTTCGAGATTCCACTTAGGTGAAGTCAGAAGCTTTTCCTGAGAAAAGAGAAAGATTGAGGGGTTCCCTGTCCCCACCCAGTGTGGGGCACTCAGTCCTTGCAGGGCTAAAGTCTCACCTCCCTACACTTGAGGTAAAAACAGCAGCTTAAGCCGGGCCTGGTGGTGCGTGCCTGTAATCCCAGCACTCGGGAGGCTGAGGCAGGAGGATTGTTGTGAGTTCGAGACCAGCCTGAGCTACAAAGTGAGCTTAAAGCCAGCCTGAACTGCATAGCGAGACCCTGTCTCAAAAGGACAAAAAAAAAAAAAAAAAAAAAAAAAAGTAAAACAGCAGCTTCTTCTGGGCTCTGCTTGCCCTAATACTTCTTCCATATCTGCTTCAAGAGACATTTAGTTTTCTTGATTTAGGTCTGATTACGTTTTTTTCCTAAAAAAAGAAAAACATAGAAACTGTTAATTCTCATTGCTATTTATTCAAAGCAAAGAAAGTTAGTAAAGCAGCACCTCTGTGCTAACTCTGAAGTTCTGGAATTACCCTGAAGTTTTTCCTTTAGAGATTATTTTCCTCTGTGAATAATAGTAGCCATCATTTGGCAGACACTCATATTTTCCTTGGAATCTGCTCTTCATCTGCTTCCTTGGTCCTAGGGAGCCCTTCTTAGCTTGGGCTGCTTCCATAGGTGTACCAGATGGTACTCGGCAGCATGTAAATGCCATTCATTCACCAGCTTCTTGGATGCAAGAATGTCACCATTTGTTTTATGCTTCTTATGCAAACTTATTAAAAAAATAAGCACAAATAAACAGAAAGATCAAACAAATATAAAGCCATTGTCGATCTACCAACTAGAGAAGGCCATTGCCAATGGTTTATCTCTCCTAATAATTAAGCACTTCCTTTGAGCTACTAGCCGATTTAAACCTACTTTTGCTTGAGAATGACTATTTCTCAAGCTTATTTCTCGAACTGAAATGTTCTTTTATTTGGCTGCTTTGGTTAAAAAGAAGAAAAAAGGCAATAACTGCAATAAATATGTTATTTCATTTTGTAGGGCTGTTGACTACAGATTGTAATGACCATGTCTGACTCAGTAATTCTTCGCAGTGTGAAGAAATTTGGGGAGGAGAATTATGCTTTTGAGTCGGACAGATCAAGTAAGTGACCTTTTTTCTTAATGCCTCTTATACAAAGAGAGACAAACAAAAATGTAGGACAAGTTAGGGGAATTTCAAGGGGTAGAGAAAAATCAGCAGTGACACCTAGGACCTTACTGGGCATGTGTTCAACACACAGCCGCCTGGTTCTCTTCACAGTCCATGCTGTTCTGAGTCAGAGCTCTAGGTGAGAACATACAAAATGTGGATGAGAGGAAGAAACGCTCATAAATCTTCTTCCTAGGAAGAGTAGGGCTGTCCAGCGCTGGCTGTTATTACCGATTTTGTTCAGTGTTGTTGCTGAGCGCAGCAATGCCA
Organism: Ctenomys sociabilis; assembly: GCA_004027165.1. NCBI lineage: Eukaryota > Metazoa > Chordata > Mammalia > Rodentia > Ctenomyidae > Ctenomys > Ctenomys sociabilis. Next base: position 96,779 of record PVKA01003258.1, on the reverse strand, counting down.
GAGCGGTCGTTCAGTGACCGCCGCAGCTTGCGCAGAGCTGTGCCGGGACTCTGCTGGTCAGAGCGCCATTGTGTGGAAGAGCGCTGTGGCGCTTGGGTTTGGCATGTTGCGGGCGTGGAAGATTCTAAGCTACCATTTTATTTTTAAATCTTGTGGTTCAGAATTTTACAGGTGAAGAAACTGAGGCATGGATAACTTTTGTAAAACTTGGAAAAGGTCACATGAGCAATGATTACTGGAGCCATAATTCTAATTTAGTTCTGTCCCATTCTTATTTCCATTCACTAAAATGTCAGGGAAACCAGATGGGACATCCATGGTAGTGGAAAGCACCTCAGGGCTCGTTTCCCTGTGGCTGTCCAACCCCTGTGCCCCTGGAGGCCCATTCTTGCCTCCTGTGCTACATCTGCTCTGACTTGTGCTGCAGAAAACAATGTGAAGTCAGCTCACGCCTTTTCCTTCCACAGAAGTGTTAATGACATTGCCCAGCTAATTTGTGAACTATTAAGTAGATAAAGAAATGCATATTTAGACAATTTAGAAATGTTGGTCTCTTTCTGATATTTATAAGAATATTTTGGAGAAAAGTCTGGAAATGTAGTGAAGGACTCAGTCCTGACACTGAAAACTGTCTTTTCTGTAATATATGTTGTACATGTATTTTGGGAATAAGAAAGCACTAAAAGATAAAAGGCAAACAATTAATTCCATAAATAAGTACTTTATAGAAATTTTCAGAGCAAAATCATTAATAATTATGGTATATTTTGTCATCAATACTAACTTCTTTATGCATTGTTTTTGTCTGACAGATGACAATGATAAGAAACCAAAGTAAGTGAAAATTTCAATAATACAACGTCTTTTCTAGAATAATTCTTCAATATTTTTGTAAAAGCAAAAGATATTAGTATGCACATTATATTTAATATAAAAGGGTGCACACAAACCATTCTTCTTCTCTTATTACTAAATGTGATATTAAAATTTTTTTTGAACTATCCTTTCTGGATTAGGGCTAAATCTCCCCTTGCTTCTAGGAATACCACAGAACTCTTGGCCTCATGGGTGGGGGAAATGTTGGATAATAACTGTATTTTCATGGGCACTAGAAGATCCCCAAACTACAAATTCTTCTTACAGGTGAATAGTAGAAACTGACAATGTAATTATGAGGCATTACTCTTTAGCTTGATTCAAAGTCTCATATAAAACAGATGCCAACTAATCATTCTTTTGTATGAAGAGGTATAATTTAGAAGAGAGAGGGAGGCTCTGGATGAGTTCTGATATGAAGGTGGGTGGGAAAGGGAGGAATTGCAGGCATTTAAGAAATTGTAAGTACTTCCTGAAAGGAAGGAGGCAGGGGTAGTAGTGATAAGATTAGCTTTGGGCTAGAAGTGATCAGGTCAGCCTGGGGCTTAAAGAACTACACTTCCTTCACTGATTGGGAAAGAAAATGGCACAGATGTGGTTAAATGGCAATGACAGCATGAGTAGGGAGTTGACAGCAAGAGTAGGGAGTTCTGTTCTCAGAGGAGGCCACTATGAAATGCAAAGCTCGCAGTAAAGGTTTGACACAGATGGTAACAGGGATATGAGTGATCTACAGAGGGATGAAATTCAGCATTGTGAGTCAAGCTGGAGAGCACACATTCATTAGTTCATTCATTTATCTGTTCATTTCACAAATTCATTGAATGATTGCAAAGTATCAGGCACTAGTATGGGTGCTGAAGGTACAGAAAAGAAAAAGCAGGCAAAGGAATGATCAAAGTAGATAAAAGTCTCTACCTTTGCAGAGAGCATTTTAGTAAAGAGAGATACAAGGAACACTATAAACGTGCAGCACTGTAGCTAATGGTAATCTATTATTTTCTTTCTAAGAAAAAGTAAATATGAAAATGAAGATAAGAAAGAGTAAGAAGTAGAAATTTAAAGAACTTGGCCAGGGAGGGCTCTTTTGAGGTAACTTTGGAGGGAAGATTGAACGATATGAGAGTAGCTGTCCCTGTGGCTGTCTGAAGAAAGCAATCTGGGAGACAGACTCACAACGTGTTCCCATCCAGTGGTGGGAACACATTTATTGTCGACAAAATTCATCAAGAAACTGAATGTTGAGAACTGGAGTAGAGTAGAAGACTCTGGTCAGAGAGCTATCAGGGCTACCCCAGGAGGAATCTTGAATGAGGACTCAGTAAGGATTTGGGATTTGACTGAGGATGGGAAGGAAGGAAGATCAGGACAGTGAAAGGATTCACACTGCTGCACTGGCTACCATCCATGTGGCACTTAGGTTGTCTCCAGCAGGCCCAGCAGCCTGAGTAAGGAGAAATGCAAACAGCTGGATGGTTGCAGGTATAGAGTCTCTGAGGATGGGTTTTGGGGAAAGGATTGGAGAGGCAATAATGCGAGGCAATAATGCTTGGGAGGCACAAGGAAAGAAAAAGATCTTGGGGCATAGTGATTGTCAGTAAGTGGAAGATGAAAAGGACTGAGGTCTAATTGAAGTAGACAAAGAGATGTGGAAGAAAGAAGGAACTGAGGAGGTAGGATGGTGGTCAGCTTCAGAGTGTGAATGGAATTAAAAATGTCCTGGGATGTAGTAGTTCCTGGTGACAGCAAGATCTGATGTGTCCAGGAATGGGTGACTCAGTGTACGTAAGTGATGCCTGGAGTTGAAGAAGTCAAAGACAAGTCAAGCATGACCTTATGAGAAAGGAGATGAGTAACAACCCTGAGAAATTCAATCTTGAGGAAATTATGGATGTGTTCTCGAGTTTTCCAACTTATCAGAACTATTTAATGTGATTGTCAAGCTCACAAGTAGTAGAAGGAAATTTTCACGTCAGCTAATCTAACCACCTCACTTTACCCACAAGGAATTATAGGTAGAAGTAGGCCAAGGGTCACAGCTGAACACCATAGCTAATGGTATACTCAGAAGTATCCAGGATTTTTCCCAGTACCTCTTCAACAACAACAACAAAATCTTAATTGAATATCTACTGAATGTAGCAAATAGCTCTACTGAAATCTCTATAAGAATAAAAGGCTATTTTCAAGATACTGAATTTGGGCATTATTTCCCAGACATCGGGGGCTTTCTTGCTAAAGAATGACTCATAAAGCAGCATGTAAAAAAGAATTTCTCACTGCTTTGGAATGAATAGTCTTTAAATTTCTGCTTTTTGCAGCCTGCGAGATAAGAAGAAAGGTGGTGGTGTTCAAGTTGGCTTCTTTCAACTGGTAATGAAATTCCTGATTGGCATAGCATGGGACCACGCAGGCATGAAGGAAGCACTGACCCTTTAGCCAGCTTGGCAGGGTTTAACCAGTGGTCGCTGACTCAGTCATAAGCTTCACCTGTGTGGTGACATGCTGAGTACTGGTTAGCAAGCTGTTATTAACCGAACACACACATTGTGTCTAATAGAGCAGCAAAATCTGCTGGAAAGTCATCTTCAAGGTTATCATTTCAGTAAAGAAAGCGTCATAGTAACCATACCATTAATATTGAGTTTTGTGAAAAGATTTCAGAAATTCCATAGTCTAGATACTTATCTCCCCCTGTCCCCCGCCAACTTGCACAGGGCAAAAGCGTGCACAGGTGCTCTTCCTTGTCATTACCAGTCCTGAGAGCCAGGTTACCACTTTGCCTATTGCCCGTGTTCACTTGTCAGTGGCATCCGTCATGTGAGGATTTCCCTTGAGCTGTGGAGGGGTAGTGAAACGCTAAACTCAGCTCCTGAGGTAAAGGGGATTTTGAGATTTGGACAGAAAGAACCATATCTAACCATGTAAGAGTCTAATGTTTTTAGATAATTTTTTAATTACAAATAATCATTAATTAGTATCATTATTATCATTATTAATCATTAATTCAAAAGAATGAGTGTGAACTGTACTGCTTAGTTAAGATGATTCCCATATTTGGTGTTGAGCACTACACATTTATTAAAATCCAGTCACTAAAATTAAATTATACTCCTGCTTTACCTGCTTACGGGTAATGGATAATCTCTGAACTCTTGTTTTTCAAGTTCCGGTTTTCTACATCGACTGACATCTGGCTGATGCTGGCTGGGGGTTTGTGCGCATTGCTTCATGGACTGGCCCAACCGGGAATGATCCTCATTTTCGGTTTAATGACTGATGCTTTTATTGAGTATGACACTGAAATACAAGAACTCCAAATTCCAGGAAAAGCATGTGTAAATAACACCATAGTGTGGATCAACAGCTCCGTTTACCAGAATGTGACAAATGGAACACGTTGTGGGTAGGCCACTTTCAAACTCTTTTTTTTTTTTTTAACTATTTTCTTATATTTTAAATTATAATTCAAAATATATACAGGGGACATTATTGGTTGATTAGAGTGGTATGTAATATAAGAAGCAAAACATTACCCATAGTTCTAGAAATTACTCTGTCCTGAAGTTTTCTTTATCTTACTAGGTTTTAAAGTCTTAACAGAAACAGGATTCAAAATTACTCGTCAAATACAGCACCAAAATTTCAATATACTGTCGCCTACAGGCTGGGGCACCTGCTGCTGATACTTAGTTCTGTGCCTGGGCAGTGCACAAAAAGACACTCATGAAAAAAAGACTTCCAGAACTGCTTCAGAAAGTGGCAAGAACAATAGAACAAATGTGTTTGTAGTGAGGGGGAGTATTTTGAGGGTTTAGTGGCAATATGCCCTTTAACTGTAGTAAGTTTTAAAAAGTGAAACACACACAGTAGTTTTTGATCAGCCCCTGTAAGCAGACATTAAAGGACAACATGAAGCAGCCTTGTGGCGATCTGATTCTAAACCTTCTGGCCTTGATTGCATCAATGTTAATATCTGGGTTGTAATAGTTTCCTATCATTTGCAAGATGTCACCACTGAACAAAAACTAGACAAAACTATGTATAATTTTGCTGTATTATTTTCACAACTTCATGTAAATCTATGACAAACTAAAACCAACAGCTTCCCAAGGGGAAAAAATGGCCACAGACTGTCTGAAACATGCTACCACAATGCGTCAACGCTCTACCCAAAGAGAAGTCACTTGCCTATGGGTAAATGTCCTACTCCTAAGGAACACAGGGTCACCGTGATCTGCAGCTAGGACCTGAACACATTTCTGCCAGCTTGTGACACTCAGTCTGGAGATGGCACTGACAGTTGCTCTGATGTGTCAGTGCTGCAGAACCTACAATCTGGGAGACCAACTGAAGGGAAAATTCCCTCGTTGGAGTTCTCTAACGTCCTCCCAGGTACTCACAATGGCTTCAGTGATATGGAATCTTGATGTGTAAATTGAGTGATACAATTTTATGATGCTTCTGGTTTTTATAAAAATCAAGTCACTTCTGCTCATAGCTTCATACTTGTGAAACATGTTTTACCTTTTTCTCCTAGCCGTCACCTCTCCTGCCTCTTCTCTGTTCAACAAATTCATCAGGGGGAATCTTAATTTAGTAAAATAGGCTCCTGTTACTTTTGCTGCTAAGGAAAAAGAAAGCACAGTTTTGTGATCTGAAGTACTTGCACCCTGGGTGTAGCATCCTCTCCAGGATTTGATACTCCCAGAGCCTTCTACCATGTGGGTGATTAAGCTGTGAGTTCCTATAGTTATATGCCTTAAGAGTGGGAGTGATACACTGCTCTATCTAGAGAGCAGCCAGCTCTGCCCTTTGTCTTCCTATAGGTTTTCCTTAAAGGTTTGTTCTGGGGCCAGGGAGATGGCTCAGTGGAATAAGCACTTCCCTGGCAAGTGCAAGGGCCTGAGTTCAATCCCCGGTTCCACCAGAAAAAAAAAAGGTTTGTCCTGTTGTTCTGTAAACATTCTCAAGCCATCTCTGAGGCTATAATCATCACTTTTTCTACGAATAAGATAGAAGTGAGTTAACCCATCACTGTGGGGGCACCTCAGGAGTGCAAAGGATCATGAACCGCATGTGTCCTTGTCTGCACATTGTGTCTGGGAGCACAGCTCCCCTGGACTTTACTCCAGTGAGTCCCAGAGCTAGATTGATGCCAAGTACTCAGTACACATAGGGTTTGTTTTTTTAATTTAGTACAGGGTTGTGGGGACCACCTGAGCAGCTCTCCTTGAAAGAAGAGCGACTGTCTCCATTTTGACTGAGCCTCATCCTATTTCCTCATATTGTTATGTAGAGAGCTGGCTAGGACTTCTGTTTATCCTTCAGTTGGCCTTAAGCAATGTGTATTGGTCTAGCTGAGGTGCTGGTGATAGTCTTTGAAGGTGGCATGCATATTTCCCTGGTAAGCCTGCTGCTCCTTAATGTGAGCCCGGTGGAGACAGGACAGTAGGGCTAATGCTCTGCGCTGCCAGCTGGGATAGAGCCTGGAGATAGAGGCTATGACTTCCTGGGGCTTGAAAGACTACATCAAAGCTGAAGCCCTAGACTTCCCAAAACATTAAGTACTATATAATGCAGATTACTCTCTCTGCATATAGCAGAGGTAAATGTAGGCCACCCACCTAGCTCAGTTTATAATAGTCACCTACTTCCCACAATTCTCAGTCAATCCTCCTGAAGCCACTCCTCCACTGACTAAAACTGGGTGAGGTCCTGGGTCTCTCACTTGGTTTCGGAAAGCCATGTCATGGCAGGACTTAGAGCCTCTCCACTCCCTGATGATTAAAAATATAATTTGGTGTCTTCATTTTCGCTGTGGGTTGCATGGAAAGTGGTAGATTGGAATCAACTCGATGGGATTCCAATAACATAACTTCGGGATTATAAATATGGACCTGGACCGAGACGAAGACCTGGAAGAGTCTCCTACACAGGGTCTACAGGGTCTCCCTACACTGATCAGACTTGTAGTGGTCCTGCAATTTTCAGCCTCCGAAGCATTGGGATTACAGGTGTGTGCCACCATGCCCAGTCTCATTTGCTGTCTCATATGCCCCAGGGGCAGGGCCAGTACAGCATGCTAGGGATCGAAGCCCTGTTCCTCCATCTGCCTAAGCAAGTACTTTAATCTGCTGAGCTATCTGGCCAGCACTAGTACACATAGATTTGTTACTGACAGCTGTACTTTGACAGGTCCTTTGTCACTTCTGCTTAAAGTGTTTGTGCAAGAAATACAACACAGGAATGCTAAAAAGTTTTTGACAGATGTTCATAGGTTTATAAACACCCATATTTCACTGCACTACTTGAAAACTAAGAGCACTGGCTTATGTATACACGACAAAAGTTTGCTGGTACTCTTACACTACATACATTACACATGAGTTTGGAAGCTTTTATAAGAGCTCCTTCTTTGAATATTGTCTTAGTAATTTTTCTCATTGCTGAGACAAAAATATCCAATGCCCAAAGATAAAGAAGGAAAGGTTTGTTTGGCTCATAGTGTGCAGAAGTCTCAGTCCATAATTGCCTGGCTCAAGGCAGGATAGGGGCAACAGTTCATGGCTGGTGTAAGGTAGCAAAGGCAGCAATGTGAAAAAGACAAGGCTTTTTCTGTCCCTTATACTGTGTACAAGCTACCAACTCTAGATAGAGCAGCTGTATCTCTCCCACTCTTAATCTTAGCGGAGACTATGCTACACCAATCAGTAGACTGATGTACTAACCACCGCCCTTAATTTTATCAGAATACTAGATTCAGCCACCTCTAGACTTGTTTCCCACGATTACATGAGGCTTTGGGGGATGTCTAGACAAGAGCCATAGCACATGTTCATATATATTTGTCATTTTCTAGGTTTTTCATTTTCTGTGTTGTCTTTGGTTATTATGAAAGACTGATACTGTGAGCTTTTTGCTGGTTTGGTGGTTGTCACAGGGGTGGGCCATGGCAGAATTTTTCTTCTTAATTAGTATTTTGAAAGTCAGATGAAAGTCTACAAATATTTATTGATTACCTACTTTATGTAGGTGTTGTATCAGGCTTTGGGAAATGTGAGCAAGCAGAAAAAATCCAGTTCTTGCCCACGAATAGCTTCCAGTCTAGCAGCAAGACACATATAAACAATCTCAGTATAAATATATTTAATTAGGAAATTAACTAATTGTTCCACTTGGCAATTGAGCTTATGCAATAGTAGTTTTCACTGTATTAAATGAATTGTGGTACAATTCTTTTTTTTTTTAATTTTTTAATTTTTTTTTACCATCTTTCCATTTATTTTTATTTTATTAAAATACAAATGTCAATCAGACAGTTTCAAAACACCTTAACCATACAGAGTCGATGAATTAATACATAGCAAACTGTTTTCATAACGTTTTGGTATTGTACAAGGTGCATACATGATATTATATGTGGTACAATTCTTGGCCTAAGTTTATAAGTCAAGATAGAGGACTCTACTGAGTTTAGTAGAGGAAGAGAATAATTTAACTTTTAGTTGCAAAACAAAGGCCTGATAGGGACAGAAATTGTGCGAGATAAGAGCATCCATGCTGAAGACGCTGCTTCTAATTTTCTGAAGAAATAAATTGAATATCATTAAACTAGCCCTTACTGGTCAGCATGCCTATCAGCCAATATGGTAATTTTCTAATTATAAAATTCTCTGTCCCCTGAAGTAAGCTCACAGTGCTTTTTTCTCCTCAGCTCTGTCAGTTCTGATCTTGTGTCTCAGCATGGCAGCTCTGCTGGGGAAAGGGCAAGAACCTTTGCACAGTATTGCACAAATGTTTCAACCTTAGAAACTGTTCCAGCGAGGGAAGCTTCAAGGGCTGGAGCCAGGAGGAAAATGGGGCAGCAACAGGGAGGGCTAATAAAACATTCTCCTCCATGGAACAGCGACACACATGTTTTTCAGTGTCACTTAGAGATGGAGAAATGGAACAGCTAGCTTAGGTTCCTCGAGGGGGTAACAGTAAGACTTGACCTACAGCCTGCTTCTTCGTCTAACTGTGTGTCTGTTCACAAGCCCGTCTGGCTCCGTCCGCCTTTTCCTAGCCCCGACTGCTCCATGCCTGCTTGTGAGCAGAGCCTAAGGTGAATCCCGCAAGGGGCAGCCAGCGGGGTTCTCCTGTCTTCCAGTCACTTCACAGTCCTAGCATCTCTGCCCAGACAGATGAAGAGGAGGTGCGTACTTGTTGAGATTAGCACTGTGAGATCTTCCTGAGGATTTGATTGGACTGATTATAATGCATAGACAAAATGACTTACTTAAATTCAATAGAAATGTATGGTACATATTTAAAAATTTTTTTTTATTTGGTACAGGGGTTTGGTACACAGCTCAGACTCATAGTGATCTCCCTATCTCGGCCTCCCCAGCCCTGGGATCACAGGCATGCACAACCACATCTGGTTTCAGTGGCCGGCTCTATGTCCCTGAGGTTCTGGGACCAGCACAGCATGTGGTACCAGGGATCAAACCTAGGTCCTTGCGCTTGCCAGGCAGGCACTTAGACCACCAAGCTATGTCCTTAGCCCTAGGATACACATATTTTAAAATTCCCTCTGCATCTAGAAACATAATCCTTGCTTCTATTCGTAAATCTTAAAATTTTCTGTCTTTTGAAGGTTGCTGGACATTGAGAGTGAAATGATCACGTTTGCCGCAGTCTATGCTGGAATCGGTATTGCAGTATTTATTTTGGGATATATTCAGGTTAGTAGCTCTTCTATTTTATTTAGAAATTAATGTTTGGGATCATGAACATGACTATGGATGCAAATGGTTGATCAGTTGTCTAAGTGGCCTTTACTCTTTAAGACACCCTAAGAGCCACAATTCTATTTTCATGACGACATGAGAGAATGGGGAGGATTCTTCTCAGGAGACAACTGAAGAAGTTACAAGAACCCACCGGAGAGCTGGAGAATGGGTTTTTGGATATAACATCCTGTCCTCCCTCCTCCTCTCCACTCTATCTTGTCTTCTGAGCTTTAAGGGAAGATCTGTGTATGTGTTTGTAGAAGAAAGTGTAGGACCCTGGAGAAGACTGGGCTACCATGGTGTACAAGGCCTACAGGGTCTATGTAGGTCGGAGTAGTAGTGATCCACCTGTATTCAGCCTCCCAAGTGCTGGGATTACAGATGCACACCACCACACCCATTTTCAATTGCCTGGCTCAGCGAGCCCCAGAGTTGGGGCCAGCGCAACACACCAGGGATCATCAAACCCAGCCACCGTGTCTACCTAAGCAGGCATTTTAATGCGCTGAGCTATTTGGCCAACCCTTATTTTTCTCTTTTATTGCTAAAATCTTACCAAACTGCCCTGCATACCAAAGTCTGTAAATATGAACCTAAAGCATATTCTTCATTTAGGCAATGAATGGGCTCAGGGTTACTTTTATTAAAGAAGAAAAATATTCATTTTTTGCTGCCTTCAATAGAAAAATATAATAAATCCCCTTTCCCCCTTTATTTAAGAAGAGTTATTACAAATAATGTTAGCTGCAAAGAGAAATGAATCCATTTTTTCCCTCATTCTGGTGTTTCTCATTACTGATTTTTTTTTTTTTTTTCTTTTTAAGTTAGGTTAAATCTATCAACAGAGTAGATTCCTGACTTGTGTCATCATTTTTGTCCTCTGTTTCTCAAAACTATTGCTTGGAATCTATACATGAATACTTTCTCAGGGGAAAATGTCACTCAGAAGTGGTATGCAGAAGTAGTGACTTAGGAGCAATAATGTCTTACGTTTGGTGGCAGGAACCTTATCTTACTCAGGTATGGGGTGAGGTTCAATGTGGCAAAATCCCAAAGTCAGAAGCCTGATTAGAGAGCTGACCCCATACTAGGATGTCTAGCCAGCTCTCCAAGGGTGTTGCCTCTTCCTTCAGAGTCCGGGACTTGGTTCCCAAGAAGTGACATTTTGGGGGATTATTTTTTCTCTTTTTGAAAACCACTGTATGGAAACTATCTACTTTTGAAAAGACGAGTTAAGTATTTTAAACGTCACAAAGCTAAAGACTGCCTTTGTCTTTCTAGATATGCTTCTGGGTGATTTCTGGAGCTCACCAGGTAAGAGAAATGAGAAGAATGTACTTTAGAAGAATAATGAGAATGGAGATTGGATGGTTTGACTGCAATTCTGTGGGGGAACTGAATTCAAGATTCTCAGAGTAAGTGGCTGCATGAACAATGTTCTAATGTGTCATGTTGTATAACAAAACTCTTGCTTTTAGATTAAGTAACAGTTGGAAAGCATTTGCATTGGATTTGGTGTGCATGGCAGACTGTGTCAGGCTCTCAGAGGTCCCATGGCATCTTCATAGGCAATGTCTTATAAATATGGTTGTTAAAAGTTAGAAGTTGTGGTGCTTCCATTTGATTTACAGATCCTTGACCCAAATGTTAGAAATGAAAGACTATAGCCAAGTATTTAAAAAAATATTTTATTTATTTATTTATTTGGTACAGGGTCTCACTACGCAGCTCAGACTTGTAGTGATCCTCCTGTCTTGGCCTCCCCAGCTCTGGGACCACAGGCATGTGTGCCGGGGGTTCCAGGACTGGCATGGCATTTGGTACTGGAGCTTGAACTCAGGTTTTTGTACTTGCCAGGCAGGCACTTAGACTATCAAACTATCTCTGCTGCCCTTTTTTTTTTTTTTTTTTTTTTTTTTTAAATAAGATTATTTGGCCTGTGGAGAAGAAACTGAAGGATGGATGTCACAATCTATATATCACAGAAAAACAGAACAGTTAGAAACAATGATCTTTGGGGCCAAGGAGATAGCTCAGTAGAATAAGCATTTGTCTAGCAAGCACAGGGTCCTGCGTTCAATCCCTCATACCTAAAAAAGAAAAAGAAACAATGGTCTTGCTACACACATGGAGGCTACTTCTGAACACAAAACAAAAATTCCAAAAATAAGTTGAGAAAGGTTCAAACTAAAAACAAACAAACCTGGATTTAAATCTAATTTGTATCCCAATACATTTTGTGTCCTTGACAGCCCACCTCTGAAATTCTGAATGAGGCCTGAGTAATTAGAGCCAGTTGAGTCCTGTTGAATTGAACATAGAGACCCATGAAAGGCAGTCTGTGCATAGTAAAGATGAAGTAGAATGAAAGGTCAGATGCCCAGAGTCCAGCACCCATTCTGCCCCTTACTTACTGTGACCTTGAATATTTGTATTTAACCTTGCTAGAACATAATGGCCTTATCACTGGTCAATGGTTTACTTTTTTCTTGTTGTCATGTTCCAAGCCCTATTTACTCTTTTTAGACAAGACTTAAGGAAATATTTGTGGTGACAATTAAAGATAAAATCCTCAACAGGTTATTCTTGCCAAGTTAATGTGTGTAGTGATGAAATCAAGGAGCTTATCCCAGAATAAGATAGTAAGACTCCAGCACACAGGAGGAAGATACAGATCGGAATATCAGAGCTGCTTTGTCTCAGTGTTTTCTTTTTGCTTCATCCTTTCAGGTTTGCCATTGCCATGGTGTAGTCTGGCCTACTAAGCAGCCTCAGGCTGTCATTAGCTTGGTGCAGAACATATTATAGCAGACTGAGCACTAGACGTTAGGGAGGGAGTTGCTTGCCTACTACCCATGAGGTCCTAGTGTGGAATATACCATTTTACTATTTTATCTGGTTTAAAAGAGTCCATATTAGTCATACATTTCAGTGATTTTAAATTATCCCACAATCTAAAGCTTACTAAGATGAAACAAACAAAAAAAAAAAACACATGGAAATGAGTTTTACCTGACCCTAAAAGAAGTGTGTGTGTGTGTGTGTGCATGTGTGTGTGTGTGTGCACACACATAGGTGTGTATGTACTTTGCTTTCAATGTGCTTTGGTCATTGAACTTAGTCTCATTTTAGTGTTAGAAATTTATTTACAAAATTGTGCTGAAACATCGGGAAAAATGAAACTTCTGTGATTAAAACTAGTTTGTTACAGAATGGTTTATTTAGACATTTGGTTATACTTTCTTTGGAAACTGCAATAATTTAAATATTTGCATCTGTTTTAGAATTGCAGCAGTATATGCTGGTCTGCTATTTTTAATTTTACAATAGAATATTTTATTAAAAAAGAGTCAATGATCAATGAAATGTTCTTAGGCATTTGAATCTAGTGTACTTCTGGTGTACTTATACTCCAGCCTTTAAGGAACTTAGATCTAGAAGGGGGGGGGTAAGATAGCCAAGTTAACGAACACTCAGTGCTAACATGGGTTGCTTATTACTTAATCAACACTGTTGTACTTACTTTATGCACAGGACTGTAACTCTCATTGCTACCTTCTAGGGTGGGTTGTATTATCTCATAGGTGAGAAAATTAAAGCACAAAAAATTCAAGGGAACTGCCCCAGAAGCACTTGTATTCAAATTAAGAGAGCCTGTGCTCTTAGCTACTCTTTTCTACTACTTATAAGCAGAAAGCAATAATTACACACACAAACACACGCAGGCATGCACACACACTTACATGTGTACCCACTAATTATGTTGCTATGGAAACATAGAAAAGAGGATATTACTTCTCCTTGGGGATTATCCAAGATTGATGAATGGGGTGGGCTCTGAATAGAATCTTGAGGCCGAAAGGATTTAATAAGCATGAAGAAGGAAAGAGGTGTCTTCAGGGTAGACCAGAGCTGTTAGCTATACAGAAGGCAAGAGACAAAATGGTTTTCGAAAGTCTTTATCAGCATTGAGACATCTTAGGAAAGCTGAGTAAAGACAACTGAGCTGACCACAGCAGAAAGGCTCGAGACCACCCAAGGTGAAGCAGATTTGTGGAGAGGTGAAAAGCTGCTGTGTTCCCCAAGGGCAGAAGGGAATGAGTGAGACGCCTCTGCAAGGCACGCAAACGGGCCAAATTCAGCTGTTAGTAAGCCAGTTCTCTCTTGTTCCAGTGATATCAGTAAGATCAATGAAGCCATTGCTGACCAGCTGGCCATTTTCATTCAGCGCCTGACGTCGGCCATCTTTGGGTTCCTGTTGGGATTCTACAGGGGCTGGAAACTGACCTTGGTTATTATTTCTGTCAGCCCTCTCATTGGGATTGGAGCAGGCATCATTGGCCTGGTGAGCACGCCTTTTCGTTTCTTTCTGTAAAAGCACGTTTGTACTTCAAAATAGCCCCAAATTATAGAGCTTGATTTTCTTCTGCTGGGTATGGTTAGTCAATATAATTATCACTATTTTGATGTAGTCTGTTTGATTATTCCCCAGGATCAAATACCATTCCAAAAGAGTTGGAATTGATTATATTTAAATAAGATAAATACTATTTTACTAATAGCAAACAAGTACATTTGCTGAGCATCTTGAGTTTTTCCAGGTATTATTAGGAGCTTCATATTCATGATTTTTAGTCTTTACTACAATCGTCTAAAGGAAGCAATAACAGCATTTGATTTTATTTATTTATTTTATTTTATGTTTTTTGGCAGTACCAGGGATTGAACTCAGCACCTTGCACTTTCCAGGCAAGCACTTATTCCACTGAGCTATCTCAGTGGAATAGCATCATTTTAAATATAAGAAATTGAGCGAGGGTAAAAGGAAGGATCAGGAACTGCACAGAACCACAGTGAGATTCAGGCTCAGTGGAGCTTGACGCCAAAGCCCCACCCATTCTTCAGACTACTTGTTGCATCCCTGTTCTCCTCTCGCTCAGATGCTTCCCTCAAAAAGGCACAATGTTAACCGGGAAGATAGGTCAGGGGCACAGTGCCTGCCCAGCAAGAACGAGGTCCTGAGTTTAATCCCTGCTGCTCTGCATAAAAAGCACAACAAATATACCCAGATCAGCAATAAGTACATAACAGAGATTTCTGTAGGCTCAGCTGTGTTCTCCAGGCCATTGGACCAGTTTTGCAAAGGGTTCTCTGCACCATTCTGAGTGTTACCCCTGCTACTATCTCTGTTCTTCAGCTATTCAGGCCAAGACAAAGTGTAGGAGTAGAAATTTGGGGCCATTCCAGTTAAAAACATTCCAAAGGACTATGCAATTATTTCTTATTTTTAGGGCAGCCACGTTAGATAGTGGGTGATCATATCAAACATACTAATAATTTATCATAATAAATGAAAATAAAATTTGAGTTAAAGCTACATGGCACTTAATAGATACCAGTCTCTATGGTAATGTTTTCTAGCTGAATTGTCTGATCCACTGGCTATGTTTGTTAACTATTTCCCAGATAATACAGAAAATAGATGAAAGTGATAGTAGCAAAGGGCTCATAGCACTTTAGTCTGTCACCTCCTGGCTCTACCACTAATAAGTACACGTGACTCAAGAACAAGCATTCAACCCATCAAAACCCTGGTTTCCTCATCTTTAAAATAAGGATAATCATTATGATTCAGGGCATAACCCATGTTATATATTTTACCCAACACCTGGGCTAGAATTAATTGTCAAAGAGGTATTTTTTAATATTTTTACCAGTCTGCTACATCACTCAAGCTTTATAAACAATGTTTCTTGCCAACCACTTTCTAGCTGGTTCGGGGCACCCTCAACCTCTATCAAAAGGTTTCAGGGGTCCTGCAAGCATTTGATGTGCTTTTTCTACTGAAATACATATAATCTCATCTGGGGTAAGTTAACAAGCACGTTTCAGTGGATCATATGTCATGTTTTAACATGTTGGAGACTAAAAGCATTGCTGGATTAAGCACACCTAAGGGTATGGTTTCTCTCGTCATGTCAGCACCTGTATTTAACCTCTTGTACATGTGTCACTGATGTGGAATTTTGGAGCTCTGTGCTTGTCTCACCATGCATGCTGGTTCCTGTAAAATGATATGAGCAACAAGACTCAAGTCAAAGGGAACACACACACACACACACACACACACACACACACACACACACACACACACACAAGAAAAGCAACATATGACATATGCCTTTTTAATTTTAGGGACGGGTCTATAGGGTGTTCAGGGGTCTCACTACTAGACCATTCTCATAGTGATCTGCCTGTTTTCAGCCTCCCAAGAGCTAGGATTACAGGCCTGTGCCACCATACCCATTCTCAATTGCTGGCTCAGTGTGCCGTGGGGGTGGGGCCAGCATGGCAGGTTTGGGGATCAAATCCCTGTCCCCTGAGCCTGCTCAGGCAATTAAATCTGCTGAGGTATTTGGCTGGCCCTATCATAGCCCTATCATGAATCACTGAGTGACAGGCTAATTATGCCTTCATCAGACTATAATTTAGTCCCCACAGTTCAGACAAAGTGATTCACTATTGACCTGAAACACTTATCTCTGCAGTTGCCTCTGCCACAGGATGCCTGGGCCTTCTCTGAGCCTTTCTCATTTTATTTTCCAATCAATTATGCTGTACACATGGGTCCCCTGCCTTGGCCTTTGGTGTTTGTCTCCAACTTGCGCAATGATTTCTGAATAATATTCATGAGGAACAGGAATTTAGGATCTCAGTTGAAGTCCAGTGAGAAATACGAACTTTGGAGTGTATTTCCCAAAACTTCTGGATCAGCTTAACTGAAGTGTTCTCAGATTAATTAATGTGTCTTGCCAATAACAGATACCACTTAGCACTACTTAATTTTCCCATTATTGCCCTGCAAATGCATATTCTAGGAATCAGTTAGATCAAGAGCATGAAAAAATGGCAGTGTCACTCATAATGCCCAATTGTATATTTTAATATTGATGAAAATATTCTCACTTTCCATAGTATTGCTTTTCATTCACACATTTTATGAAATGTGGACTTATCATATAGTAACTATATTGTTAAAAACATTATGTTAATTATTTTGTATTTTATAATTCTATCTAATATTTTGTTTTATGATAGTGTTGGTGCTAAAAGTTTGGGGAACCTTTTGGAAGATAAACTTCTTTATGTAGATGTTACATATATTTTTAGATTTCTGTGTTAGTTGATCTACAATATTTGCTTTTCATTACTGTTTCTTAATCTATTCAAAGGGATTCTTTGACATTTAATTTTGAATAAGACTCAGTTCAAGTCCAATTTAAGAAGAGTAACTTATTTACTATCAAGCAAAGATGTCTTCTCACTTCCTTTTGTGAAGATCCAACTGTAGTTAAGTCCCTACATTTCAGACAAATGGTGTACTACCTCCCTAAATCTTTTCTTACTGAAATTAGCTCAACAATGTTATGACTGTGCACATCCTGATTCTCTTAGTTTATTCTCCAAGCATAATGACCACATGGATCCCTAGTGTTGGCCTGTGGTGTTTGTCTACAAATTGTGCAATAGTTTCTGGCTAGATACAATGAAATATGACCTGATTTGATATGGAAATCTCGTTAATATAATGGCTGAAAGACCTCAGTGTTATACATTGCCTTTTGTGGGTATTAGAACCTAACTTTTAATTTAATTATTTTGATATGATATTTAAAGAAAACACCAATAGGTGACATGCATAAACAAACTTGGACCAAGTCCTTTCTCTGATGTTATAGTCAGGATCTAGTATCCTATTAAACCATGCCCCATGTTTACCTCTGTTAAATAAACCACTGAGTGACAGGCTAAGTTACCAATAACCTAGTTTTCACTTCTTCCTTTGGATTTTAGAGCGTGGCCAAGTTCACAGACCTTGAGTTGAAGGCCTACGCCAAAGCAGGGTGCGTGGCTGATGAGGTGATCTCATCTATGCGAACGGTGGCTGCTTTTGGTGGTGAAAAAAAAGAGATCAAAAGGTTGGTAAATATCTACCACTTTCATGAATTTCCCCAAATAGCATAGTTCCCTGACCTTTACTTGTTTTGTACAGATTGGAAGATCTGCAGTTATCCAAGGAAGAATTTATTCAAGAAATAGTTAAACAGTTATTTACTTATTTATGTATTTATTTGGCCAGCTCAGCCCACCCTGAGCACAGGGCTTGCATGGCATGTGGTGCCAGGAATTGAACCACAAGTCCCCGGTGCCTGCCTAAGCTTGCTTGAGCGAGTGCTTTAGACCCCTGAGCTATCTCCCCAGCCCCTGAACACAGTCATTTAGATTGGTTAAAACACTGCAAGAAGCCCCAAACCTTTAGCAATGTGTTCTTAAGGATGTTGCAACTGATGATTTTTTGAAAGCCAAATTAGGTTAGATATTTATTTCAGCTCTGATATATGTGTACCCGTATGGTAAACTTCATGCCAGTCTCTAACACTATTTAATGCCATCAAAAAAAAAGTCTACAAAAGATATTACTACTCTGAAACACTGAAACCACAGAAATGCAAATGGTTCAACAAGTTGGATATCTAGAGGAAACACAGTATTTTTAGAAAGGTACATTGAATCATGAAGATAGAGAACTGAACAGGCTAACAGTGCACAGGGAGAGAGTAACAACAGAAAAAGCTCTTATGTCAAAGAAAAGACTGGGACTTGATGGCTTTATGGCTGAATTCTATAAAATATTTAAAGAAGAGCTAATACTAATCCTTAAAAAGTGCACTTTATAGTTCTAGCATTTTCATAACACAAAACCAAAGATTTTAACAGAAAAGAAAATTATAGGTCCTTATCTCTGATGAACACAGATGCAGGTATCCTCAACAATATATGAGCAAGCCAAATTCAACAGCACACAGAAAGAACCATTCCCCACAATCAAATGCAAGACATCCCTGGGATGCAGGGATGGTGCAACCTAAGCAGATCAATAAGCCTGATATATCATGTGAACAGTATGAAAGACAAAAACCCTAAGATCATGCCAACAGATGCTAAAAAAGCATTTGGCAAATTCAACGTGCATTCATGACAAAAAAAAAAAAAAAAAAAAAAAAAAAAAAAAAAAAAAAAAAAAAAAAAAAAAAAAAAAAAAAAAAAAAAAAAAAAAAAAAAAAAACTCAGCAAATTAGCTATAGAAGGAAGGTGTCTCAATTCAACAAAGTCCATATATGGCAATCCTGTAACTAAATCAAGCACAATGGTATGAAAGCTTTTCCTTTAAGAGGTGGAACAAAATAAGGATGCCCACAATTTCCACTTCTATTCATCATGATACTGAAAGAATTAGCCAGAACAATTGGACAACAGAAGGAAATTAAAGGAATTTAAACCAGAAAAGAAGGTCAGCGATCTTTGCTTTCAGAAAATATATTACATAGTGAAAACTCTGAACACTTCACCAGAAATCTTAGATGTAATAAATTAATTCAGTAAAGCTTCAGTATATAAATCAATATATGAAAAAGAATAGAATTTCTATACAGTAATAAGTGAGAAATAAATAACCTCATTTACAATAGGTACAAAAACTTAAAATGTTTAGGAATAAATTTAATCAAGAAGAAGAAAGTTCTGTATACTGAAAACTAGAGAACTATTTATGAAAGACATGAAAAGAACCCAAATGGAAAGATGACCTGTGTTTATGGATTGAAATAATGACTATTGCAAAACCTTCAGTACCTCCCAAAGCAATATATGGTTTCAAGGCAGTCTTTACCAAAATTCCAATGACATTTTCCATAGAAATAGGAAAAATTCCTAAAATTTATATGCAACCACAAAAGACCCCAAAATAAGCAATGTTGAATAAAAGGAACACAGAAGCATCACATTACCTAATCTCAAAATCTTATATAAGTATAGACATAAAAACATCATAATTGTGGTATAAAACGCACACTTAGGCCAATGGTACATGATGGCAAGACCAGAAATAAATCCATTTATTTACAATCAATTGATTTTTTACATAAAGATATCAAGATGCTCTGGTTTCTCTTCAGATTGTATAAATCTTTCACCTTTTAAAAAAAGATATCAAGAACACACAACAAGGAGATGACAGTCTCTTTAATAAATCTAGTTGGAAAAATTAAGTATCTATGTGCAGAAGAATGAAATTTGACTCTCCATCTCTTTTCGTATCTAAAAATCAGTTAAAAATGGATTAAAGACTTAACTAATAACCTAAAACTATGAAGCCACTAGGGAAAATAAACATAGGAGAAACGCTGTGGAACACTGGAATGGGCAACTATTTTTGGATAAGACCCCCCCAAACCACAGGAAATAAAAACAAAAATAGGTAAATAGAACTGTACCAAATTTAAAAAGCACTTTCACAGCAAAGGAAACAATGAAAAGACAACCTACAGAATGAGAGAAAAATATATTTAAACTATACTTCATTTTTTTTTTTTTTTTTGTTGAGGGAATTGGGGATTGAACTCAGGCCCTTGCACTTGCCAGGGAGGTGCTTATTCCACTGAGCCATCTCCCTGGCCCTAAACTATACTTCTGACAAGAGGTTAAACATTTAGCTTCCTGGCTATTGTGCTGATGGGCAAGTGGATGTGGAAGAGTTGATGTGAACTCTAGTTTTGAGATGGGGGTCCAGAAGCACCCTCTAGGCTGATCTATTTATCTGGAGGCAATTGCATTGTCTGATAAGAAGCATGAGGTTATGTGATACAAGAGAATAATGCAAACACAGATAGCACTGGAGCCATCAGGTCTCAACACATATATGTTCAAAGCTTACACTGGCTGCTATTCACCCAAGCCACAGTCAATAAATAAGGCTTTGTTAAGTGTCACTCTCTCAGTGTGATTCGTTGTCAGGTTCATCTCTGACGAAAGTAAACAAAGAAGGGCGATGTAAATGAAGGTCCATTTGGTAGTGAAAAAAAAAAATATATATATATATGTCTGTATATACAAAACAGTTAGCATAGATATACAGCTATTCTCAGTTCAATGAGAAAAGTTTTGAACTAATAGAGTTTAGACAAGATATCATGTAGTATGAATAACTATTACAAGCAGAACAATATGCAATGTATTAATTATTGTAACTGACCTACTAACCTGTTCTGAAACTGTCTCATTGATACTTCTTTCTCAATAAAATTAATAAAACAAACTTTCACTGTGCCAAGGCTGTTGCAGGTTTCTTGCCCTGCAGCTTCTTGGTCCTGGGGGTGACTTTTAGGAGCACTGAATGGAGGGCCTTGTGGCCTCTTTTGCTGAGGGTGACTTAAACGTGTTCTCTCCGCAGGTATGAGAACAACCTTGTGTTTGCCCAGCGCTGGGGAATTAGAAAAGGGATGGTGATGGGCTTCTTCACTGGCTACATGTGGTGCCTCATCTTCCTTTCCTATGCACTGGCCTTCTGGTATGGCTCCAAACTCGTCCTGGAGGAGGGGGAATACACAGCAGGAACGCTTGTGCAGGTACTTTGGCCTGGTTGACCTATTCATAACCGCGTCTCGCTGATGTCTCAGTGGAACCTCCGGGTTAGACCCGTGCTTCGTCCTTGTGTATCTGAGGGAGCCAGAGTCATCTCCACGACCATCAGTGTTAAGCATTTATGGCATTCGATTGGAGATTCTCAATTAAGCGAAAACTTCATAGCTGTGAAATGATGATTTTTCTAGTTGAGTACAAAAGGTAATAATGCTATGAAAACAGCAATTCTGTTATCTTTTGGCTAAAAAATGTTATAAATCATATAATTTAACTTAATAATAGTACATGCTAAGGGACATATTTGTGAAATAAGAGTTACCGAGATATCAAGTTAATAATATCCCTAACTGAACAGAAAATGCAAACATGTTCCATTACTCGCTCTTGCTGTGGCGTGCCACTGCTGTTGTCAAAGCTATTTTAATTTTTAGTAGTTTTAGTTATTCATTTGACAAGGAATGATTGAGCATCTACTGTATGCTAGACTCATCCAAAAAGCGGAGAATTCAACAGCAAAACAAATGTGTTGGTCCCCCCCCACTGGATTCATAGTTTTGTGAGAAAGGCAAGCAATAATTAATCCTGTACATACAGAATGGCAAATGGGGACCTGAGCAAGAAAGTAGAGTAGACTCCTGACAGTGCGGCTGCGTCAGGGAAGGCTGTTCATCCTGCTCCTTCTCCAGGGGCCTTCCTTCCTCAGCTCACAGCTGGCCCTGGCCCACTTGGGGCCGTGTCTGGAATCTCAGCTGAGTGGCTTTCCTCACTCTCACTGTTATGGCCTCAGCACTTTTCCCTGGAGCATCTGTATCATACGGGACATTTATACTTGTCCCCATCTCTTCCTGCCCTGCACACAATAAGGTCAGAGTGAAATATTGGCTTCATCCCAGAAGATGGTAAATAACTTTATATAAGATTATCAAACACAGGGCCAGCAAGATGGGCCAGCGATAGCTCAGCGGATTAAGCGCCTGCTTAGGCAAGTGCAGGGACCAGGTTTCAATGATTGGAACCACATGCTGTGCTGGCCCCACCTCCAAGTGCACTGAGCCAACCTGCAAGACTGGGCGTGGTGATATGTCTGAAATCCCAGTGCTAGGGAGGCTGAAAACAGGAGGATCACTACGAGTCCAAGCTGCGTGATGAGACCCTGTACCAAACACATTAAAATAAATAATTAATTAATTTTTAAGAAGTGATTCTCAAATACAATGATTTGATTGCAGATTCTGATTGGAACAGGAATATTAAACTATACACACACACACACAAATAAAAATTTTATGCCAGAAACTTGCTAACTGATAGCTATAATTTGAGATCTGCTGCCTTAATATAAACACATACCTAAGGAAAATTGAATAGGATTTTGATTTACCAGAGAAAAAATGTGGCAGTGGGTATAGCCCAAGGGAAGAGAACCTGCTTAGCAGGTGTGAGCCCCTGGGTTCAATCCCAATCCCAAGAAAAATATAAGCAAAATGTAAATAAAATATAAACAAACAAATGATTATTAGTGAGAAAACCATAATCATGTTAACCCACTGACCTTATTTCATTAAGAGGACAGTGACACTCTCCAAGCAATCTTCTTAATTTTATTATTTCTTCAGCATGTCTCTGATCATTGCTGGCATGGTTCTGAATGCTGTGTATAAAATTAAATACGGCAATATATGTTAAAGTGTTTTATAAGTGTTACAGTGAGAGAATAGAAAGTGTTGCAGTCACTTTCCCTACAATTTACTTTTGCACATTAGAAAAGTGAAAGGACTTCAGGCCTAAAATTTGACTATAAAGTCCCTTGTCTTTATTGATCCAATTATTCCTAAGAGCTTTTGACCAAATCAGGGATACCCATATTTGCCAGACCAGGAACACCAATATGTGAATTAGTTCCAGCTGTTTCTTCTGCTTACCCTGCTCTGGCCTGTGTGCCATTTATACCCAATTACCACGAGGTCCATACTGAGTCCGCATATCATAGAACGTACTAGATCAACCTATTAGTTGGATTAGTGGGTCAGAGCACTCATGAGCTTATTTTGAGGCCAATCCTCTTCCTTGCATGACTACAAGGAGAAGACAGAGTAGTGGTTCAGAGGGGGAACCGAATTGGTAAATTGAACATCAACACACAATTCCTGTCGGAGGCACTGAGTAAAAAGCCCCTTGGTAACTCTAGCAAGAATCCAGCCTGTCGCGCGCAACCTCGCCAGCAAGGAAGACGCGACACCCAGCTCTTCTTTCCGCGGTTTATTCAGGACCCCTATAGAATCTTCTTCCCCTTGCCTGCCTGCTCACTTCCCGCCTCCTTGCATGCTTCCCCGAGGGGAAGCCCGCTCATGGCTTTAAACCAGTGGGTGTCCAACCCCGGAGTGCCACGTGGGCACAGCTGATAGGTCCAGGTACGCGGAAGCAACGCCATAGTCTTAGCCTTAGCCAAATGAGAAGTTGTTTGTTATGGAGAGCACTCACCCCCAGGTGGGGGTGGAAGGCGGAAGCCAGCGCCGTCTTTAAGGTGCGGCTGTGCGCAGCTCTCTACACCAGCCTTATAAGTTTGCTTCTCTTCCTGTCAGGTGAGCTGTGAGTGACTCTGGGTTTTCTGTATATAATGCATTCTGCTCTACCATGAGCATGATAGTTGTCTCTAGCATTTTAATTATCAATTATCATCCATTTATCCCTAACTTGTTCCAGTAAGCCTCTACTTGCAGCTGAAGAAGTACTTTTCTGGGCACACACACACACACACACACACATGAATTCTTAGCTATACCCATAAAGACCAAATACTCTTGTGCTGAGTGCTTTAACTAATTAGGAGTTTGGATAACAAAATCTTCATCGGCTATGTGGCCACAGGGCATAAAAGTAATTAGTTCACTGACTAATTAGTCAGGTAATTAGTTGAATGACTGTAATTAGTACACAGGTGGAGAATGTGCTCCACTGTCTGTTAGGGAAAGATGAAGGGGCACTGAGCAGGAGAAGCCCACTCTTTCATGCCTCTCTTGAGATTCAGGTTTCAAAAATGAAGACCGTAGCAGAAGTAGTGATAGGCAGTAGCCGTGGCTCAGCGTACACAGGTGCCACGCACGGCGCGATTATTTCATGTACCTACCAGAGGCGACCCAGCTTCATTCTGTACTCAGCTTCAGTAGACGCCCATTTCAGAAATGAGTCCGAGAAACTCGTGCCAAGTGGCACGCAGCGTGAGTTTAACTCAGGTCTTTGTGACTCCAGGGCCTGATCTTCAACCTTTTCCTTTAAATTTTTTTTTTTAATTTTATTTTTAAGAGTAAATACAGAAGCAAAAACAAATAGAAAAATGACAGAAACAGCGTAAAATACAATACATATGTTACAGATTTTCAGAACAGAAATAGCAAATTAACAATGGTTGTTATATTACCTGTTTTTAACATCAAATATGTTGCCCAGATTAAGAGATACACAAGACTGGACAAACAATCGAATATGAACGCTTGCTTTCAAGAAATCTTAATTTTAACCACTGTTTTTTGCACTCCCACTGTGTCCCCTGGGGGACCACCAGCCCCCTGCGCAGGCCACCTAGCACACCCGCAGATCGCACCGCTGCAGCCCTCTTCCCTCTCTACTGACCTCAGGTGGGATCTTCAGGTTGACAACTATGACTGTCTCGCGAAGGGCACAGGCTATAATTAGCGACCAGATGCACGCCTGCCCCGTGTCACTCACTCCTACACACGCTGTCCCATTTAATCCTGTAACCATCCTGCAAGGTAGACACGCTCATTGTCCCTGTGTCACAGATGAAGAAATTCGGGTTTGAATCAACCTACCACGGGCAGGTGTCATCAGTTACAATGGAGGGAAAGGACAAGGACAGATGAAGGGAGATCATTTGTCGACCCGAAGCATCCATGTTGAGGCCAGCAGTTGACTCCTGTCAGTGAAAAGTAGCCTCTGGCCACTCAGGATCTGGAGCTTTCCTGGGCTGGTGGAGAGAGGGGATTTTGTGCTCTCCCTAGAGGTCTATTTGAGGAATTACTGCCTTGCCTCGCCCCTGTAAGAAACACTGTTAAAACCAGAGTGCTCACTGCATGAGCATGCGGCCGGCCGCAGAAGGGTTTGGGAGCTGCTCAGGGTGGCTGTTGAGTGACTATGTTCAAGTACTGCTCTAGGAATTCCATGTTGTGACCCTGGCCAAGCTCGGAGACCGGCAGATATGTCTGCTTTTTCTTCTGTTGTGAGGATTACATGAAACCTATCTCTGTTTTATCTTTACTTACTAGTACAGCAGTGGCTGCAGGAGGAATGACAGCAGCACCCTAGTGCCCGAGGCACCAGCAGCAGCAAGTACCAACCTCTAGAGCAGTTGAGCTGACCTTAGGGTGCTCATTATTTGTGTTGCCCTTTCAACGAGAAAATCACTGGTAGGCTGATTATATCACCTATCGAAGTGTCTGATCACTCGTCCAGTCCACTTCACGAGTCTGCATGGCCTCGATTACTCCTCTTACTCATCTCTCCTACTTTGTAGAAGAGTAATTAATGTTCCGTAAAATATAATGTAGCCTTTTAAATCACAATGGAGAAATTGCTAATGCTCTCTAGAACAGAACTGTCCCAGACATTTCCAAAGCGCCAGAGAGTGATTTAGCTCTCTGACTCCTGAGGGCGAACATTTCCGGGAAAAAATGAGCACGTAGGTGACCCGAATGGCCAGGAGCACTATTTACCGACTGACAAAACCACGTGGTAAAAAAGACATCTCTCTTCATTTCAGGTCTTCCTCAGTGTCTTAGTAGGAGCTTTAAATCTTGGGAATGCAGCTTCTTGTTTGGAAGCGTTTGCCACCGGGCGTGCAGCAGCAGGCAGCATTTTTGAAACAGTGGACAGGGTATGTAAAAGGCCAACTGAAAAGCCATTAGAACGGGGGGGCTGCAGGGGATGGTGGCGAATCTCCACAGGCACTCACCCCAATGGTTCAAACTATGAGGATTTACCAGCATGCCCTTGAGTGAGCGATACTGGTCAAATGTCATTACAAGCCTCACCCAGTTCCAAGAGCTGTAAATGTGACAAATGGTCCCCGCTGTCATACCCAGGCTGGGAGACCGGGGCCAGGAAGTTAGAACATTCAAAGATAAGGGCTAAGTCAGATGAAGGAAATAGCAGAATAATTTGAGCCAGCAGGGTGGTGCTGGTCCCCAGCATCCGCTTATTGGGAGACTGAAACAGAACATCACAAGTTTGCGGTCAATCTGGGCAAATTAGGGAGACCCCGTCGCAAAATTAAAAAGAAATAGGGTTGGGATGTAGCTCAGCAGCAAAGCAGGTATGAGGCCGTGGGTTTAATCTTTAGTACTGCAAGGGAAAAAATGTTGGGCAGCATGACCATGACTTTCAGTGGAGGAAGAAATCTTTAAATTGGGTATATGGAAAGTGAAAGCAGGGAAGGAATTCTGGGTGAGAGAGCTCAAGGCTACAGTATACTCAGGGGGCTGAAAGAAGTGCAATGTGAATGAACAGAGTAAGAAAAGGGCTGCAGCTGGAGGTATGGGAGAGGCCAGGCTTGCGGGACCATCAGGCCGGCTCCATAAAATGGAGCAACTTCCCAGTGCGGCAGAAGGGGTCATGGTACCTGGCTCGGGTCTGCACAGGGTAACCTACGGCACCTCAGATGTCGAGTCAGACAATTCCAGCTGAAAGAAGCAAGAAGATGGTACTCTTCTGCTCTCTGTCTTGGGAAAAGTACTCTGGTCTATGAGTGAGAAGCTCTGAGAACCAGACGCTTCATGGGTCCCTTAAATCACAAATACTTTATTTTTGAAAAACAATGTAATCTACCACACACCATTTTATCTGCTTTATATTGTAGGGTTTCATATCCTGGGATATAGTGAGATTGTTTGAAATCCTATGGAAATGACTGTTCAAATTCAACTTCGTTCCTAGGGCTGTTATGCGGCTTCGTTCCGGTGCTCCTCTGAGGGCTGCTAGGCACAGCGTCAGTGAAGTGAAGGACCAACTACAAGTTGGCAGTATTTGAGGACGCTGTGTGCAGATACTTAATTTTAATCATCATTTGCAATGGACACTCAGCTATAGAGTATGACTGACCCTAGTTTAGTTGACTGGTTGCTCTAGTGGCATTGGCCTTAGCCTAGAACAGTATTTTTGGGATTCCTTCACTTCCTTACCTGAAAAATGGGAGCATGACCTGTCTAGTTAGGTTATGATGATAGTTGTACAAATAAAAAAAGCACCATAAAACATCTGTACATTGCCCTCCATAATAAAATCAATAAAATTAATGTATAATACATTATAATAAACATGAGTATATTAAATTATAATTATTATAAATTATAATATAATGTTACATAATATAAATATATATCTAATAGCAGTAATGGTATAATATAGCAATTGAATAACAATAAACTCTAGCATTTATTATATTCATATATGACAGTTAACATATAGTAATGCAATTATATCTCATAGTATTTTAGTAATCTTCACACTGATTTCCATAGTGGTTGTACTAGTCTCCCCTCAGTGGTGGAGAAGGGATCCTTTTTCCCCACATCCCCTCTAGCATTTGTTCTTGGTTGATTTTTTAATGAAAATGGCTATCATCAAGTTATTGTTCTTTTTAATGAATTAACTCAAAGTAAGGTGAATGGTCAACTCACATAACATATGCTCTTGCTACAACCCTCTTGAACCTCACTCCAGGAACCCATCATTGACTGCATGTCAGAGAGTGGTTACAAGCTTGACAGAATCAAAGGTGAAATCGAATTCCACAATGTGACCTTCCACTATCCTTCCAGACCAGAAGTGCAGGTGAGCGCCAGCCTTCTCCTTGGGAAAGAAGCGGACATTTGCTGCTTTGATGATTCATATCCAGAGAGACTCATGTCATGCTTGTTTTCTGAGGCCTGACTCAGTTGTAAGGAATAGGGGACCAAGGTGTGCTTCTCTGGAAGTGTCCTTGCATGTTGGGCCACCTTAGGTAAAATGCACCATTCCTTTGTGATGACTGCATGACTCAAAGCCCTCTGGTTGGAACGCAGCCTAGCAGCCCATGCAGGTTGGGTCAGTGCTGTTAGGCTCTGTTGAAATGGGCGGCAGATCCTGTTAGCCTAAGCACACAGGAAATAGACTGCAAAGCAATCAAAGCATTCTTGTTCTCAGAGATTGCAGAAGGGAGTGAGCTCTTCCTGAGTAGATATGAGTAAGTGACAACCGGAAGCTGTGCTTGCGAACCTCTTGCTTCCCATTTGTGAGTTCACCAGGCTGCTTAGACCTCAAGGAAGATGGCTTGATGGTATTGTCCTGGACTAGGTGATTTTCTGGGCCACATGGTGAAGTACTTACAAAGCAAGATCTTTAAATGCAACCTACTACAAAGGAAAATTAGGATTTGTGCTTCCCTGAACGAAATGGCTTTGGAATGAAACTTTTTATTAATTTTAATAGAACATCTCTGTTTTCTTTTTCTTAATATTTTTGTTATCCTCATAATTGTTAACCTAAATTTATTCTGATATTATATACTCAAAATGTAGGCATGTATATGTGTATAGTGTGCATATGTGTGTGCACGACATATAGAAAAAGGCACATTTTGTATAATGTAGCTCAGTATATTTACCTGCATTATATATACCTAGGTTATATAAATAAATATATGTACAGCAAGTATATGAATGTACACTATATTTATCCATATCATAGATATTAGACAAAAGTAAATATGTAAATTCTGATTACTTATTTGAAGTATAGGACTGTGAGACAGCTCAGCAGACTAAGCACTTGCTTAGGCAAGTGCAGGGGCCAGGGTTCGATCCCTGGCATCACATTCTGCACCAGCCTTGTCCCCTGGGTGGGCTGAGCCGGTGATAGAGTGCAAGTGTGGTGGTGCATGCCTGTAATCCCTGCAGTAGGGAGGCTGAAAACAAGCTGTGCAGTGAGACCCTGCATAAAAAAGAAAAGAAAGGAAGAAAGTATTCTTTGATCAGATCCCTGGTACTGCATGTAGTGCCAGCTGCAGAACCTGGCATGGTGGCATATGCCTATAATCCCAGCACTAGGGAGGCCAAGACAGGAGGATCATGTAGTGAGACCCTGGACCAAATGAATGAATGAATGAATATTTAAAAAATAAAAAATAAACTTCATTCTTCATTATGTTACATACATACCTATACATTAGGTCCTATAATATATTAAGAAGTGCTTTGTAATACTCAGTACACCCTTGTGGCTTAAAACTTTATGCTGTTTGAAATCATCTTATCATAGGCTGCTCAACACATACTCATTGAATTGTGACACTAATTTCATTTCAGTTTATCTTTTATGCCAACACCAATAATTTGCTTTAGTAACACTTTGCTGTCCAGACCCATAAAGCTTCATTCATGCCACGAGTATGTTTTTAGTTGTTCTGGGTAACATACTGCCCTGGGACTGCAATAATGAAGAAACACTCCCTGCCCTCCCAGTTCCTGGGAGCTTGTGGCCCATACAGGCCAGGAGGCAGAAATGAATTTGCACACTTGAGTCGCTAATGTGAGATGAAAGACTCATGGGATTTTGTCACTCAGAAGACCCTAAACCACTTTTGCACAATCAGCACAAAGATCACCTCTTGTTGGGGAAAATGTCCAACAGAAAGCTGTGACTGTGCAGTTCTTGTCTTGTTCTGAAGGCCTAACACTATTTAGTCCCTACTGTGCCAAGTGCTTTGGAGCTAGAAATTCACTATAAACATTTATTAGGCAAATTTATTCAAATAATATGCACATATATCATACAAGTGTAAGACAGCTCAAAATCTGCAAATCGGCTTGTTCATTTTTGGTCAATACAATACATTAGCATTATACTTCTACTGTTTTTTTTTTTTTTTTCTTTAACTAATTGGGACAGTCTCCTTCAGGGATTGTACAGTAGGTCAGAAGAGTTTTAAATTAGATTTTGGAGCATAATTTTAAGTCACACTAACTTCGCCAGTGTTAACAGACATCATCTTTTTTGTTGGCTGCAGTGCTTAAGTAATGTGCTAAATGCTAAAACCTCACCGTAGGTACCCCTGCTTTTTGCTGATGGTTGGTGGCTATTGGTAGATGGATGGATATTGTTGTGGGGGCATAAGTGTCCTCCCCACAGGCATGCTGACTTGTAGCCTTCTTGCTTGGTCAGGTACACCATGATAATCTGAATTTCTTTATTCTTATTTTTAATTTTATTTTAAAGAGTAAAGACAAATAGCAAAGGCAAAGACAGAAACAGAGTAACAAACAGTTACACATATGGTACAGAATTTCAAAACAAGAACAAAACTTTAACAATGGTTGCAATATTCTGTATTTTCATCATCAAATCTGTTGTTTAGATTAATAGATATCGGTATGCAAGATTGGTCAAATAAACATTAACGGAGCTGGGGAGATGGTTCAGTGGAATAAGCACTTCTCTGGCAAGTGCTAAGGGCCTGAGTTCAAACTCTGGTTCTGCAAAAAAAAAATTAACACTTACTTTCAATAAACCTTAATTTTTTGTCCTTTTTGTTTTTATTTATTTTTAAAATTTATTTTAAAGAAAATATACTAATTGATAAGACATTAGAAATGGTACAGTTAGAAGAACATGATGGCAGTTTTTAAACTGTGGTTTTTGAATTGCACTTTGCTGTCTTTGATGTAGTAGCTTAGATTATAGATATTAGTACATAGAGTTAGTCAAAGTGAAAATTTTAAACATTAACTGCTTACAAAAAATTGATGGAAGTTTAGTACTATAATTGTCTCAGTTGTCCTGAATGTATACTCCCATGATTTTCCTCCTTCCTTTTTTTCCCTATCTTTTTTCTTTCCCTCTTCTTTATTGTTTAATCCTCATGTTCAGTTTCTTTTCATTTTACTATGTCTATTATAGTTTTCAGATTTTATTTATAATTTTTATACAGATTTAATGCAATCCCTATCAAAATACCATCAACATACCTCACAGATCTAGAGAAAACATTTCTAAAATTTATTTGGAATTGGACAAACCTAGAACCATAGCCAACAAAGGCAAGGCGGGAGGCATTACAATCCCTGACTTGAAATTATACTACAAGGCTACTGGGATAAAATCTGAACTTCTTCATTTTCTTTCTTCTCCAGATTTTAAATAACCTCAATCTGGTCCTTAAGCCTGGGGAAATGACCGCTCTGGTGGGATCGAGTGGAGCTGGGAAAAGCACAGCCCTGCAGCTCATCCAGAGGTTCTACGACCCCTGTGGAGGCATGGTGTGTGTCCTCCAGAAACTGTCAGCAGCTTGGGGTGGGGGAACCCGAATGGCTGATTGAAGGGACAGACCTTTGCATGGTGACAGACCAGGGGATGGCCAGGCCAGCCCATTTGCTGAGTAATCACCGAAGGTGCAGATGGGCTTGAACTGGTATTCTATTTCTTTTTATTTTCATAGTGTAGCAAAGCACTATTTCTTCCTTTGGCAGTCAAAACAGAAATTAACAGAAAATAACCCTTATTCCTGTTATGAATTTTTTTTTTTTAATGAGCAGAATAGATTTATTGAGGGAAAGAAAGCTCCTGTCCGAGAGAGGGACAGGAGGGGGGTCCTGAGTGGGTGGTCTCCCAGAAGCTGTCTCTTCCAGGGACTTTTATAGAGGAAAACCATGTGGTGAGGCGAGTCTAAGGTGGTAAAGACATGGGAACTTGCTTAGGTGGACAAGAGGTGGGACAAAACCGTGGTTAACCAATGAGATTACAAGCACCATTGCTGAGGTAAAATTGATTAAATCCAGTACCAAATGGGGAAGCGAGTCACGTGGCAAATGGGCATGAATATGGGACAGGGTCTCTTCCTGTTGAGGGTTGGATTAGTGACTCAATAGGACTCTTTCAATGTGATTGATGCTTATTTAGAATATCAATCTTTGATGCCCATCCCTAGGGAAGTATGTAGCTGTGTTTCCTCTTTTTGTCAGGGTCTTGAGGTGTGGCCCATAGGGAGTGTCTGTCTCTTCTAAGTTGCAAAGTCACCTTGTCGGCCATCTTGTCTCCTTGAGGGCCTGGCCCTGTCTGACTGCCTAGAATATTTCTGTCTAACTCTGTTGCCTACAACATTCCCCCCAACATTCCCCCCATCTGAAGAAGTAACCCGAACTGTCATGAGGGATTTGGGTGATGAACACTCTGGCTTCTTCACGTCGAAAGGGGTCGTAGTTGTTGGTCGGCAGTCAGATATATTCTTCAGGGGTTCTATCTAAAGGCCCTCAGTAGAGAACAGGCATTTCCGTTACAGCTTTGAATCTCCGTCCATTGATCTCGGTGGGACTCTCCAAAATGATACAGGGAGAAAAACTGATCTCACGTGGGTGACCTCCAAATGATACAGGGAACCTCCAAATGGCATAGGGAAAAAACGATCTCTGGACCTGACCTGTACGAGTTCGTGTTCTCTAAAACCGAAGAATGAATTTTAGGAACAAACGGAGGTTATGAACAGAACAGATTTGTCCGAGAGAGAGACAGGAGGGGGGTCCTGAGTGGGTGGTCCCCCCGAAAAGTTGTTTTTTTTTTTTTTTTTTTTTTGTCTTTTTTGAGACAGGGTCTCACTATGCAGTTCAGGCTGGCCTTGAGCTCACTTTGTAGCTCAGGCTGGTCTCGAACTCACAACAATCCTCCTGCCTCAGCCTCCCGAGTGCTGGGATTACAGGCATGCGCCACCACGCCCGGCTCTGAAAAGTTGGTTTTTAAAGAAAATTTATATATAATTTCAGAAGCAATCATTTGTTTCTCCTTATGATTATTTGAGTAAAATAGGCTCCTGAAACTAAGGAAATAAATATCAATAGTTGTCCTAAAATGATTCTTCTTTGCATTATGAGCCCCTGTCTCCAAGCACATACATCCATTTTTCAGATGAGAAATCAAAGAGTCAGAAAGACTGAGACCTCTTAACTAGGTCATGACCAAGCTGGAATTTGAGCTCAGGCGCGATGCCAATGCACACGCACTTTAGCTCACAAGCGTTTCTGCTGGCATCTCCTTGGCACTTTCAGATCGACTTGTTTTAACTGTGAATTAATGACTTTTCTGCAGTGAGTTCTCCGTGAGGCACACAGTGCTATGCTGAAGTGGGAAACATCATGGGATTTTCTTTATTTTGTAGCCATTTCCTTTTCAGCTGGTATTCTTTACTGCATTCCACCACAATAACACGTTGAATATTTTTAAAAACTGTGATTTTTATGTCAGATTTTTACATTTTTCCTATAGTGATTTTTGTTTCTTCCCTACAGCATCTCCAACTGCTTTTTTAAAAAAACAAAATTAATTTTTATTCATTTTAATGAGAAACAAGATAAAATAGCAATGAAACAGTTTCAAAACAGGTTAGTAGGATAGGTACAATAATTAATACATTGCATATTGTTGTCTCCTTAGTCGTTATTCATCCAACTGCTTTTTTTTCATCCAACTGCTTTTGAACAGCGAAGTGTTATTTGATGAATCTGACTAGAATTAAGATTCTTATGTAAGATAAGGTCCATTCCCATATTCTCCACCCCCTTTTTTTTGTGGCCAGCTCAGCCTGCCTTGGGGGCTGGCGCAGCATGTGGTGCCAGGGATCAAACTACAGTCCCTGCTTTTGCCTGAGCAGGTGCTTTAGACCGCTGTGCTATCTCCCCAGCCCCATTTATCCCATTTTTGATGATCCCTTTTGGTCACAGGTCAAAAGATAATGAAAGTTCAAAGAAATAATTCTTTCAAAGTATGGTGAGTGACTGGTTACTATTCACCGAGGAACTCAAAATGTATCCATTTTTGGGTCAACAGCATTCAATTGTGACTTTTGCATTGTGTGTGTTTCCGCAGTGATGCATCCTGCAGCTAAGCTTAATTTCAGCTACCTGCTGTCACTTTCATATAAGCAGCCACATGTCAAGAGGGCTGCTTGCCCCAACCTCGCCCAGCTCTACCTTTTCTCTCCAGGAGCCAAGTGCCACCTGGTGTTCTGACTCAGGGCCCTGTAGGGTTCCCAGCTGTGCAACCCTGTTCCCTTGCTCTCTAGGTGACTCTGGATGGACACGACATTCGCTCTCTTAACATCCAGTGGCTGAGAGATCAGATCGGGATTGTGGAGCAAGAGCCCATTCTGTTCTCCACCACAATTGCAGAGAACATCCGTTATGGCAGAAAAGATGCAACGATGGAAGACGTCATCCGCGCTGCCAAGGATGCCAACGCCTACAGCTTCATCATGGACTTGCCGCAGGTACCCTGGCTGCGCTCCAGCGGGAAACCTGATACCATTAGGTGAAACCAAGTCACAATAACAATGCTTCTTTTCTATTGAATCCTGATCCATTATGTTCTTAATATCATGCTTTACTTTCATGGTTGGAAATGGACTATGAGTTCTCTCTTCTGCAAATATGTTGTTTTTATGTTTAAAACCTACCAAGTTAAGGAAGCTCCTGTTAAAAAATCTTTCTTTAACTTTAGATATAGGGGGCTGGGGAGATAGCTCAGTGGAATAAGTGCTTGCCTGGCAAGTGCAAGGTCCTGAGTTGGGTCCCTGATACCACCAAAAAAATTAAGTTTATTTATTTATTTATTTTTCATTTTTTTTATGGAACTGGGAATTGAACTCAGACCCTTGTGCATGCCAGGGAAGTGCTTATCTACTGAGCCATCTCCCTGGCCCCAAAAATTAATTTTAGATATAATTTCCTTATGCTATTGCAATGCTTGGACAATACACTT
Source organism: Ctenomys sociabilis (assembly GCA_004027165.1). Classification (NCBI taxonomy): domain Eukaryota; kingdom Metazoa; phylum Chordata; class Mammalia; order Rodentia; family Ctenomyidae; genus Ctenomys; species Ctenomys sociabilis. Next base: position 61,851 of record PVKA01003258.1, on the reverse strand, counting down.
TTTTTTTGGTAGTACTGGGGATTGAACTCAGGACCCTGCACTTGCCATTTTTCATTTTTTTTTTTTTTTTTTTTTGTGGAACCAGGAATTGAACTCAGACCTTTGTGCTTGCCAGGCAAGCGCTTATTCTACTGAGCTATCTCCCTGGGCCCTTGGACAATACTCTTGATGTCTAACATTACCATTACTTTTTTGGTTGTCTTGTGCTTGGACAACTGAAGTATCATGTTTCACAACTGCAGCTCATATTCAAAAACAGTTCCTCATATGTAGTCATTCTACATAACTTACCTGGATTTTGCATTGATGTTCTGCTAAATTAAAGAAGGATTATTAATAGGTAACAAATACTTTTTCCAGGCACTGTTCTAGCATTTTACCTCTGTCAACTCATTTAGCCCTTATAACTATCCTGTCAGGTAGCAACGATTATTATTTCCATTTACAGATGGAAGAGTAGGTTCTTAGGAGTCAATAACTTGCTCAAAATGATACACATAGGCAGGGAAGACAAGACTCACACCAGGTGTTCTGGCTCCAGACTCAGTGGGCTTGAGAATGTCTATTCAGATTCTAAATTACCCTACACATAGGACTGCAGCTAAGAGTATACCATTGTCTAATGGCTGAAGAAAAAGCTTTAGCATTACACTGCCTCAATATTCAAACCCATTTTCTCTACTCGCCAGCTCTGTGAACTTTCATAAGTTACTATCATAAGTAACTTTCATAAAGTTACTATCCCCTTCATGCCCCAGGTTTCCTTATTTATTGGTTGAATAGAGCAGCAGTAGCTGTCTGCTATGGTATCTGTGAGGAGGAAATATGTAAAATTTTAGCATCAACCTTTACATGAGTAGGTGATTAATTCATGTAAGCCAATATTAAAGAAGGGGCCAGCCAAATAGCTCAGTGGATTAAAGTGCCTGCAAGGACAGGAGTGAGGGATTTGATCCCTGGGCCTTCCATGCCAGCCCCGCCCCCAGAACATGCTGAGATGGCAATTGAGACTGGGCCTAGTGGCTTGTGCCAGTAATCCCAGCACTTGGGAGGCTGTAAACAGGAGAATCACTATGAGTCCGATCTAGTAGTGAGACCCTGAACACCCTGTAGACCTTTTCCTGAAATACAGGAAAAAAAAGATTAAGGAAGATAAGAATTGGAGCTGGGCATGGTGGCACACATCCCAGCACTCTGGGAGGCTGAGACAGGAAGATTATAAGATCAATCAGGCTGGGCAACTTAGTGACTTTGAGTTTCTATTTCAACTTAAAAAAGGGGCTGGGTACATAGCCCAGTGTGATGACCCTGGGGTTCAATCTGCACTGCCAAAATGAAAGATTAGGGGCCAGGGAGATGGCTCAGTGGAATAAGCAGTTTCCTGGCAAGCGCAAGGGCCTGAGTTCAATCCCCGGTTCCTCAAAAAAAAATAAGAAAAGAAAGATCAGTCTGATTACTGGAGTTGATTAAATTCCAATGTGTTTTGGAGGGCATGAGAAGTACTCAGCCATTTGCTATCCATAATGATTTTTATTTTGTGTTATTGTATTTTTTTGGTCAGCTCAGCCCACCCTGAGTGTGGGGCTGGCGTGGCATGTGGAGTTTGGGAACTTTGGTCCCCTGCGCCTGTGCTTTAGACCACTGAGTTATCTTGTTGGCCCCCCATGGTGATTTTTAAAGAGCTAGTTTAACCTTCCATTCACAATAAGAGAACATTTTCATACTTTGCTATGTGTTTCCTGCAGAAAAGAAACAAAGACTTGAAATCTTTTAAGATGGATTTTCCAGACTGATCAATTTCTAGTTTGGTTGAACAGTTTTATTTAAAGTTGAGCTAAAGGGGAACATTTACATAGTTCAGTATACCCTGGAATAAAACATCAATCTCTTTGACTGCTGTCCCTTTCCCCATAGCAATTTGACACCCCTGTTGGAGAAGGGGGAAGCCAGTTGAGTGGTGGCCAGAAACAAAGGATAGCCATTGCCAGAGCGCTTATCCGAAAGCCCAAGGTCCTCCTGTTGGACATGGCCACCTCAGCGCTGGACAATGAGAGCGAAGCCATGGTCCAGGAGGCACTGAGTAAGGTTTGTGGAGAGTCTGAGTTCTCATATGGGTCCAGGTGGGAATGCTTGGCCTCTCCCCGGGCGGGGCTGCTGTTACACGGGTCTGTGTATTCACTGTGGTCACTGAGGAAACACTGACTGGCTACCATCTTCTTCATGTCGCCTAGAAGAAAGTTAGGATTTGCTTCCAAAAACGGCACCTGTAAAATTTAAACACTTCTTTTTTTTTTTTTTTTTGGTAGAGCTGGGGATTGAACTCAGACCCTTGCACTTGCCAAGGAAGTGCTTATTCCACTGAGCCATCTCCCCAGCCCCCCTTAAACTCTTCTTATGAGTAACATGATTTCCTGTTAGGTTTCCCTTTCTTAAATTTGTTGATTAATAGCAGCAGCAGGCTAATGGAATTGTGACACTATTTATGGCTACAAGAAACAGACCTCTTCTGATGTTTGCATAGCAGTTTCTGTAAGGATCCTCCCAGGAGCCATATGCTGACTTACTTGGGGATTCTAGAAGATCCAGCGATCAAGGTCGGCTGTGCCTCGAGTCTTGCCTAACAGTGCCCTGTGTTGCTCGCAGATTCAGCACGGGCACACAATGGTCTCCATTGCCCACCGCCTATCCACAGTGAAAGCGGCAGATGTTATCATCGGTTTTGAACATGGCACAGCTGTGGAAAGAGGCACCCATGAAGAGCTGTTGGAAAGGAAAGGCGTTTACTTCACTCTCGTGACCTTGCAAAGTCGTGGAGATCAAGCCCTTACCAGAAACGCTGTAAAGGGTAAGTGCCTTTTCCCTTTTGCTTCTTCAGTCTATTAAATAGTTAATAAATGTAGTGCTTTGGCTTTTCTGTGTGTGTATATGCTGCCTTCTCTGCTTTCTGAATACCCCTGGCAGGATTGAATGAATGATAAAGGCAACAACTGAAGCTCGAAGGTCAAATTATTTTAGGTCCAGAGAACTAAAAGCAAGGTGTTCTGATTTTCTATTCTTCCCCTTTTTCTCACTATTATGGTTTGTGTCTAGTTGTCCCCCCCCCAAAGCCTCATGTAGTCATGGGGTGGGGACTTCTAGAGTTTGTTGATTAATTCATGATCCACTGGGATTATGTGTGATCGAAGGCTGGGATTATGGGTTTTAGTTCTGCTTGGATTGTGGTGTGAGTACCACATCCCAGCCTGGGGCAGAGAGCCTGAATGTAATATAACAGAGAGAGAGACAAACTTTCTTTGGCAATTGCTCTTTGTTGTTGCTGTTCTGCCACCATGCACTGCTGCTCTCTGCCATGTGCCCCTCTGCGTTGGAGCCAGCTAACTATGGACTGAAACCTCCAGTAACTGTGAGCTAAATAAACCTTTCCTTCCTTCATTATGGGTGTTGGGTATTTGTTCCAGCAATGAGAGAAGAGTAACTAAGACACTAACTCTTTGCAAACAGGAGAGGCTTCCTACCGCGTGTCCATCACATTGAGCAGTCTCATCCTTATTGGTTGAGTTAATTTATCAACAACTTAAAAGTTTGACAGATAGATGCTTTGGGCCCTAGTGTACCTTCTGAATTTTCAGATTCTGTGGTTGCCCCGAGATAAATTAAGTAGCCACTCCAACCTTTCTCTACCATTTCACATGTGCACACTTGAGCTATATTAGGCATAGCTGCTGTGCATCTCTTAACCCATGAGTTATTCTGAATAGACTTTCTTTAGTGATTTTTTTTTGTCATTTCTGATTGGCTTCCTTAGATGTTTTATGACTAACGCTGAAAGATTTCTATTTCTACAGAGGTAAAAGGATACTGTATGATTCAAAAAATTCAGTCTAATTATCTTGCAAGTTTTTTAAAAATTCATTTATTTATTACAGTGTCTCGCTACACATCACAGATTCTTTATTTGCGGGGGGGAGGTCAGCTCAGCCCGCTCTGGGGGGAGGGGCTGGCATGGCATATGGTGCTGGGGATTGAACCGCAGTCCCTGAGAGGCATTTTAGACTGCTAAGCTATCTTGCCAGCCCCTATCTTGCAAGTTTTCTTAGAAAGCTCCAGATGAGTTTCAAGTTTTGTTTATTGAAATAAAGTTGGTAGAGCATGAGACATAAGAATTAAATTTTAGGCAAGCATAGCAGACACTGAAATATGGTCCTTTTATTGTATTCACTAATAAATGGCTCACTGTATGTTGAACAGAAAATGATGTATATGAAGATGACATGCCGAAGACCTTCAGCAGGGGGAGCTACCAGGACAGTCTAAGGTAAGCTCAAGTAGTGGGCACATTTTAATCATCAGCTATTCTTAGGAGCTCTTTGTAGCTGTGACCTTCAACAAAAGCCCCAAGCTGAGCCTCAGTCTTGTGTAGTAATATGCAATTGACTTCTTCATTGTGGCATTTATGTTTCCTATTCATGGTTTTTTTGTTTGTTTGACTTTGGTTTTTAGTCACATTTTGGGTAGGGTTATGATTGGGGATTATGGCTATAATCAGGTATTTTTTGTGTTTTTGTTTTATGCTTTTTTTTTCAGTACTGGGGATTGATTGAACTCAGGACCTTGGTTTTACCAGGCAGGTGCTTATGCCACTGAACTATATCCCCGTCGCCTTCTCTTATTAGTGTCCTTTTGCCTAATAATATCATAGTGTCTCATCTACATTTGTGTTACCTTTTAAAAATTCCACACATTAGGGCTGGTGAGGTGGCTTAGTGGACTAAGCACCTGCTTAGGCAAGGTCAGGAACCAGGGTTCAATCCCTGGCACCGCATGCCGCGCCAGCCCTGCCCATGGGTGCACTGAGCCGGCCGCTGAGTCTACGGGGCGTGTAATCCCAGCCCCGGGGAGACTGAAAACAGGAGGATCACTAGGAGTTGGAACTGTGTAGTGAGACCCTCTACCAAATACATAAAAAATTTTAAAAAATTAAAAAAAGGAATTCGATATATTAGGGAAAGCATGTCATACCTGTCATTTTTAGTCTGGTTTGTTTCATTTAACGTTAGCCTGGGGATGTAGTGGTAGAGCATTGCGCAGAGTATTACAAGGCACAGAGTCCAGTCCGCGGTACCACCAAAACAAAATTCTGTCGTGTGTGGTGGCACACACTTGTGATACCAGCACTTGGGAGGAGGATCACTCTGAACTTGAGGCCAGCCTGGGCTATGCAGTGAGTTCAAGGCCACCCAGAACTGCATAGCAAGACCCCATCTCAAAGAAACAAAACAAAACAAAAAAATTGAACATGACAATCTTCCATTCCATCCACAAAATATTGTTTATTGAGCTCAGAAAGGGTTTCTAAAAAGCTCTGTGCTTGGTCTTTTCCCCACCACGGCTAAGACATCCATACAACACTGTCACTTTAGCTCCATTCTTCAACATATAGAGAAGCCACTGAGTCACAAACAGTTCTGCACCTACAGTGCCTGAGATCAAATCATTCTTAACTAGGTATCTTGGTTTCTTTTCTCTCTTGTTGCTGAAACCCAATACCCAATGCCCAAAATTAGGGAAGGAAAGGTTCATTTAGCTCACAGTTCGTGGGCGGCAGTCACAGTCCACATCACCTGGCTGCAAGGCAGGGTGGCATGGCACATGGCAGAGGGGCAACAGGTCATGGCAGCAGCAGGCAGCAAGAGTACAAGGCGGGAAGCAGGCCACTTTTCCTTCTTCATACTGTAAGCAGGCTACCCGGCCTAGGGGGGGCGTGGCACTCATGCCATCTCCCTGCCCTCCTCTTGCACAGGCTGCCATGTTTACAAAGTGAGGATCCTGGCCTCTTGCTGAGCCACTAAATTAAACTTTTTTTTTTTTTTAGGGGGGTTGCTAGGAATCAAACTCAGGGCCTCTGGCTTGCCAGACAGGTAGTGTGCAGTGGAGCTATATCCCCAGCCCACTTAGTTAAACTTCTAAACTTTTCAATGTATGAACAATGACACTAGATAAAAAAATGTAGTAGTTAGTTTTTAAAGAGAATTTCTCTAAATGAAGTATTTCTCTCTAGATTAAATGTAGGTGTTCACTCCGAAACCATATTCTTTCATGCTGGTTTAAGAGTTTCACTTTAAAAAGTCGTTGTAATGTTAAAAATCTGTATATTAAGAATTTTCAGGCTCAGTGTCATAATGCAGAGTTGGGAGAACACCTGCTTAGTATACGCGTAGCCCCGAGTTAAACACCCATCTGTCCAGGAATATTTGTCTGTATTTGTAAGTTTGTCCAGATTTACATTAGGAAGGGATCACTGGTATTTAATGGCTGGCAGCTCTCTCTCTCTCTGTCTCTGTCTCTCTCTCTGTGTCTCTGTCTGTCTCTGTCTCTGTCTCTCTCTCTCTTTGTGTCTCTGTCTCTGTCTCTGTCTCTCTCTCTCTCCCCCCTTGTCATCTTTATGGCAAGGAGGATAGAATGAACATAAAACTATGATCTGAGCAATGGATTGTTCGAGCTGGCTTATTGTTTATGGAAAAAGGGTTGTAAAGACTTCAGCATTTGGGCAACAGCTCCAAGGGGTCAAAACAACCTTATTCCTTTTTAACACTTAAAGGATAGTTCACCCAGAAAGTACTATCCTTATTTTCAAAAGTAAATAGGTGGGCTGGGAGATAGCTCAGTGGAATAAGTGCTTCCCTGGCAAGCGTAAGAGCCTGAGTGCAATCCCCAGTTTCACAAAAACAAACAAACAAATAAATAAATTTTTGAAAAAGTAAATAGGTATTTCAGACCCATGTGTGTGTGTGTGTGTGTGTGTGTGTGTGTGTTTAAGAAATCTAATTCTTAGATTAAATTTATTTTTCTTTTGAGAACAAGTCTATTGGGAAATGTTAAAGAAGTATTAGTTTTTATTAAATTTGGAAAATAAGGCAACAGTTTCAAGTTGACTCTATAAAGTAAAAGCTATAAAATTACCAAAATCACCAGCCAAGTTCTATAGGTGTCTGGCAGTATGTTTAATCTCAAGTAAAATTTTGACATCTAAGGATACGTGTGACTGCCTTCTTGAGAAGGCCAGATGCGGACACAGGCGCAGGCCCCGCTTGACACTTGCGTTGGCCTGATCTCCCTCGGGTAGAAGGTGCCAAGCGAAGCCGTGGGAACGGCCCCATCTCAGGCACCGGAGCAGCGGGTGTGGGGCTCCTCACGGCCTGGCTGTCTCTCCACACTGCCTCTCAGAGTTCAGTTCTGAGAAAGAAACTTCCCTTCTGCGGAGCCTTTATCACTGGCTCCCTCATTTGCTGAAAAACCTACCCCATCTTGCCTTAAAAGGAAAGAATTGGGTCACGTAACCAAATAACCCAAAGTTGCCCCAGTACCAGGTGAGGCCAAAGTTTCATTATGTGCAAATTAGATGGATTTCCTCCCTTCCTTCCTTGTTTTCCAGGAAGGATCTCTCCTTGAGAATTTCAACATAACTGTTAGTAGCACCCAGTGCTGTCACTTTCAGGTTAATCTAGAGCAGAATGGGAGTCTCCTTCCTAGGAATCTCAGTGGAAAATAAAATGTGAACCATGTGGACATGGTGATATGTCATTGTAATCCTGGGAGGCTGAGGCAGAAGGACATACATTTAAGCCTAGCCTGGGCAACTGAGCAATTTAGCAAAACCCTGACTCAAAAAATAAAATTAAATTAAAAAAGGATTGGGGATACTTCGCAGTTCAAAGGCCCTGGGTTCAATCTGAAGTATCACCAGAATAAAATAAAGCCAGAGTTTGTTGTGCACCAAGTATATTTGACAGATAATCCTGCTGTCTCTTGCCTCTGCTTATGTTTGCTCTGTTTTCTCCAACAAAGATTTCCTGTCCTCTGGGCCCGAAACACCCAGATTTTTACACCACTCCTCCAGGAAGCCTTTCTTGGTTAAAAACTGCCAAATAGACTTTTTCTTTTTCTCTTTGAATTTCCTGACTCTTTACTCAAACCTGCTATGTAGCACTTACCACAGTCTTTCCTACAGTCTTCCCGCTCTTCTTTGAGATTTGAATTCTTCAAATTAGACACCCATGATCGACCAGTCTTTGTGTCCCATATCCCTCATTGGTTAGCAAGCTGTAGGTCCTCAATAAGCTTCTGTTGAATGAATGAATGAATGATTGATTGAATGAATGCACACATTATGCTAAATTATACTCCAATAGAAATTTTGCTAATGCATTTCTGCAGGCAGCATGTAGCTCAGAAACAGCCTCACTAGGGGTCCCACTTCCTTCTATGGGCTCATTTGGGGACATCTAGGTGGCAACATAGTAAATATTAGAGAGGGGAGGGGACAGGAGGAAAGAGAGAGAAACAGAAAGAGATCAAACAGTAACCTAAGCAGAAGGGAGGTGAGCAGGATGGACAGTCACGGTGGCCCGGGCAGCTGTGCTCAGGGCCATGTGAGTTTGGGATGCATTTGTTGGTGGAGTGGTGTGACAGTTGTGCTGCATGTCGCAGCCCCCACCTCCTGGCTGATCTCTAAGTCTGGGCCCACCAGTTACCGAGCTTGGGGCCCAGAATGGTCAGCCCGGTCAGCCCTGATCCGAAACCAACCCGAAAGCTCCCTGCCCTGCTTGCCATGTAACCTACCACTTCTGTTATTTGATCTGTGATGGAAACGCGGATGCAGCCGAGTCTCGTTCCAACCTGCCCACCTGCCACAGGCTCTTCTGTCTTTGTTTCTTTGCAGAGGCTCCATCAGGCAACGCTCCAGGTCTCAGCTTTCCAACCTGGCTCATGAACCGCCACTGGCTGTTGTAGAACGTCAGTCTACTTATGAAGATGGAAAGGTCAGGCAGTGCCACTGCCAGGGGAATGGGGAACGCTTTCCTGGGGACCCCTAGGTGCCCTTTAACCATATGTAGAAGTGTTTGCTAGGTATATATCTAGTTAGATCAAATAGCACAGCATCAGGGCTTGGTGAAAGCTCTAAATTATACACAAGTTTCAGAAAGAAGCAGAGATTGGCTGACTGACTTCATGGTACAGACCTGTAATCCCTCAGAAGGCCAAGGCAGGAGGACTGCTGTGAGGTCACGCCAGCCTGGGCTATGTAGTGAGTGCAAGGCCAGCCCGAACAATAGCCTGAAGTTCTGTCTCAGAAAAAACAAAAGCCAAACCAAAACAGCCAACTAGGAAAACAGTACATGTTAACTAAAACTGAACCATTAAGAGTTAGTTCAGGGGCTGGAGAGGTAGCTTAGTGGTCTAAGTGCCTGCCTGGCAAGTGCAACAATCCAAGTTTGATTCCCAGTACTGCATGGTGCACTGCCCTGGAACCTAGGGCCCTGCACAGGCCTCCGAAACTGGGTGTGGTAGCACACGTTTTAACCCCAGCTCTGGGGAGGCTGAGACAGGAGAGTCACCACAAGTTGGAGCTGCGCCTTGAGATTCTGTACGAAATAGACAAATAAATAAATAACAAAAAATAGTTTTTAGATGAGTCACTCCAATGAACCAAGAAAAATGGTGCATCACATGTATGTTAGCAATATTTGCTGATATGGTGATATGCTTTTGAAATTTAAAAGGGGCCTGGGGGGATAGCTCAAGAATAAGCACTTGCCTAAAAAGCACAGGGTCCTGAGCTCAATCCCCCCCGCCAAAAAAAGAATGAATGAAATTTAAAGGAATACTCAAAATGTTTCCTCAAATTTTAAAATCTCTTTAATTATAATAAAAGTGTTTGATCAACAAAAATATTTGATAAGGTGAAGACTTACACAAGTTATTACAAATTTTGTCATTTTTATTTTATTTTAATGTATTTTGTACAGGATCTCACTACACAGCTCAGACTCATAGTTATCCTGTTTTTAGCCTTCCTAGTGCTGGGATTACAGGTGTGCACCGCCATACCTGTACTCAGTGGCTGGCTCAGTGGTGCCAGAGATTGAACCCTGGTCCCTGTGCTTGCCTAAACAGATGCTTAACCTTCTGTGCTGTTTCACTCGCCCTGTTGTTACAAATTTTGAATTACAGAAGGCCATTAGGTTTTATGAGTATTTGTTTACTTCATTCAATTTTATAACAAAAGTTTTAGGATGCATTTAAAATAAATGTGCTAATTTTAATATAAATTGAAATTAGTATACAAAGAAAGACAGAACAATTCACACAGTTAACAATAGAAAAGAGAACACAGGTACCCTGCTGTTGTGGACATCATCTGTCATAGAAGGGGACTACCTGTTCTCCAACCATTTCTGTCCCTGATATGCTTAATTTGAGTCCACTATCAACCCTTCATTAGAATTTTTTCATGGGGCCAGGGAAATGGCTCAGTACAATAAGTGCTTCCCTGGCAAGCACAAGGGTCTGAGTTCAATCCCTGGTTCTACCAAAAAACAATTTTTTTTTCATGATAACTTTCCTATTGAGCTTGAGTTCATAGTTTCTTACCTTTTTATTATACTATAAGCTTCTTAAACTTAGTGACCACATCTTATTTGTTTTGACTGACCTTGGGCACTTGGCTAAATGCCTTGTATTAAGTAGGACATTAGGAAATTTTTAGGTCATTTTATTTACTTTGGCTTTTGAGACAGGGTCTTGCTATATAGTTCAAAGTAGCCTTGAGCCGGGTGTGGTGGCGCATGCCTGTAATCCCAGCACTCAGGAGGCTGAGGCAGGAGGATTGTTGTGAGTTCGAGACCAGCCTGAGCTGCAAAGTGAGCTTAAGGCCAGCCTGAACTGCATAGTGAGACCCTGTCTCAAAAAGACAAAAAAAAGTAGCCTTGAACCCACTATAAATCGAGTGCTGGGATTATAGACATGTGCCACCATGCCAGGTGGAGATTTTAAAACTAGGATGAAAACTGAATTTCTATGATAAAAAAGCAAGCTAAGGCTTATGAAAGCAAATAAGGCAGAGGTATTTTAAATACAAGCACATGCACTATGCATGATGTAATTTAAAATTTGTCTTCAGTAAAATTCCACTATGCAAATCCATTAAGAAGTCATTATAGCTGGGTGTGGTGGTGCATATCTATAATCCCAGCACTTTGGAGACTGAGAGCAAGACTAACGTGGGCTACAAAGTGAACTTAAGGCCAGCCTCCACTACATAATAAGACCCTGTCTCAAAATGACAAAAAAAGAGAGAAGTAATTATAACCACTGTTTCACAATATAGAAATTTAGGATAAAGTATGGGTGTTTTTTGGTGTTATGATGATGAAAAATGGATTATTATTGTTATTTTATATTTAGTGTCTACGGGTGCACAGGGTCTCAGTAAATAGATCAGACTCGTAGGGAGTCTCCTGTGTTCAGCCTCCCAAGTGCTGAATTACAAGCGTGTGCCACCACGCCCAGTCTCCAGCCCAGCCTTAACACACCTTGGGGGCGGAGCCAGCACAGCACGCTGGGGATCGAACCCCAGCCACTGTGTCTGCCTACACAGAAGCTTTAGAGAGAAATGGATTATTGAGGCTCTCTTTTGTATTGTATATTAATCTGCATATAGGTATCTCAATAGCTAGTAGAATTGGTTTAATTCAATTCCGTAGAATCCTTCAGAGGAGCAGGATGATTCAGAGCGAGGGAAAACACCTTTCACGGCATGGTTTCTTTACTGTGTCTTGTTGCTAAAGACTCAAATCTCTTTTCTGGTTTTAGAAATAGCTATTTTATTTATGTTTGCAGAACTGCCACAGGTAATTCTAAGATGCATTATATGAATAGGAATTTAATAGCGCTTTTGCAGAGAGAGACAGCCAAACACTCCATAGAAAATGTGAAGGTGACAGTACCAATCACATTCAAGTTTTGCATTTTATTCTAGCTTCTGGGTAAATGTTTAATGTTAAAAGTAAAAGAGGAAGGGCAGGAAAACAAAGCTGACATTTGACACTTTTGATTAAGCTAGTAGACAACCTCGCCTAGTCACAGAATGGCCAAGTCCCCTACAGATCTAGAGATCAAGATTCTTTTGATGAAGAGGAACTCAGAAGAGGGGCTCTCAAATGAAAGGAAATTTAAACCAAGTATACGAATTAATTTTAGAGAGATTAAAATCCCATATTCTATTCTAGGTATCAGCATGATAAATGAGAAATAAAGTAGTTTGTTAATTAAATGCCACACAGTATAATTTTAAAAAGATGCCACTATTTTCTGTCTAGTTAAGGGAGATAGAAAAAGAAAAACAATGACAGGGAAGCAATGCGATTTTGTCAAAGTACTGAAAAAAAAAATGATCCCATAGTGATACTGTTCATTTTTACAGTAAGTATTTCATGTCTTCTAGATTTAAGAAATTGTTTAAAAAGGAAACAATGGAATTAAGGGTAACAAAAGCTGAGCAATGGAATTTCTAACTCTAAGAAACATTGCATGAGTAAGTGTTGCTCATTTTTAGTATTTTAAAGCATTTAACACTTTATTAAATTCTGCAAGTCCAAACATGGCAAAATCCTTTCTTTTTTTTCTTTTTTTTTTTTTTTTAATGGAGAAAGCCTAACCTTCCCTTCTGTAGATTGGGAGATATTCTGACCTAGGTTGCCAATGGTCTACTTGCACAAAACTGTTGTGATCTCTTACAGCATTGACCAAACACTTAAAAGAAATGGTTTTCAATCTAAGTGGAGTTCCTCACCCATAGCCTCAAGCTTAGCAGGTGACTGAGCTAGGTCCATTTCTCCTAGCTCCCTAAGCTGTCTGCTTAGCTCTCATAAATGAGGTTGGATCTTAGACATAGTGAGGGGGGAGGGAAAAAGAAAGAATGGAAAAGAAAAAAAATGATGCAAAAAGAAGGAAAAATGGAAACAAATCTTTTGTAAATAAGAGGAAGATGTGTTTAATGGAGGGGAGGGCAATGGGTGAGGACAAATAATCAAGTTATAGCATGTACAGGTACAAATTCTCTATGATGAATGTGACCATTATGTATTACCTAAAATATACCAGTAAATTTGCTTAGTAAAAAGACAAAAGTCATCCCCCTAAGAAAGATTAATTTAGAAGTATATTTTATTCTATAAAATTTTATGTGTCTTTTTTTAATAAAACAAAACACATAGAAAATAAAGTCAGGATCAGATATTAGACATCCACAACTTCATCACAACTAACTGTTAAGGTAGGATTTAAGCATTAGTAGAAGATAGGACATATACAAGACCCATAAAAATGACTATCAGGGTCTGGTGAGATAGTTCAATGGACTAAAGACCCTGCTTAGAAATGCTTAGGTATGTGCCGGGACCAAGGTTCGATCCCTGGCACTACTTGCAGTTCCAGCTCCGCCCCCAGGATAGGCTGAGCTGGCCAGGGTCCCGATGTAGTGACCTATGCCCATAATCCCAGTGCTGGGGAGGCCGAGAGGAGGATTACCATGGGTCCGAGTAGTGAGACCCTGTAACAACCAAACACATCTTAAAAATGACGATCAGTATTTGTTCATTTGAAAAATCTCTGCTTCTTTGTCAAACTCACCTTTCTTTATCGTCAGATCCCAAAGTTACTATCAAGGCAAGAGAATCTGCTGTTGGAGCGCAGAGGCCAGTGTAGTAAGCATAGAAAGCAGGGCAGAAGAGTTAAGCAGGAAGTTATATCTCCCCCTGGCTCCCACGGGGGAATCTTGAGGAGGAGAACTGGGGAAAGCCTGTTGTCTGGATCAAACCATCTACACAGTAGGTGGGAAGTTGTATGCAGCATGGTATAAAAGCTGCATTTATTCTGTCATTCAGTGAACATGGATTATACCTACCATGTTTATGTGCTTGGTGTTGGGTTGGAGACGCAAAGATGGGCAAGCGCTATGTCGCTGTTTCTGCTGTGGAGCTGCTTCTTTCTTATGATAGAAAAAATAAGAGGTCTGAGTCTTACCAGTGTTACAGTAGAGGCACGAGTGCTTCAGGGAGCGAACATGTGAATTTTATACTTTTAATGCTCTTGGGTGTGGGATCTGGGATCCCAGCTACTTGAGACTGAGGCAGGATGATTCCCAGGTTGAGGCCACCTAGGTAACTTAGTGAAAGCATGTTTCAAAATGTAAGAAAAAAAATTAATGACTGAGGATGTAGCCTAGTGGTAGAGCTACATGTACACAGCCCTGGGTTCTATTACTAGTAGCACTAACAATAATAATAACCAGTGTTATTTTACCTCTCTTTGTGAGGTACTAGTTCACTTTTAATTTATTCATCTCCCCTCTATATTTTGCTTTGCAAAATTCAAGATAAAATATTTCTTTCCAGAATGATTTTAGTTGTGTCTTTATAGTTTTATTCCTCTACTGATTCAGATTAAATTCAATCAAAAGTCTATTATTTGTTTTTTGTTTTTTTGGTATTTTAGGGAAAGGTCTCCAGGGTGTTCAAGGGTCTCACTACTAGATCAGACTCATAGTGATCTGCTTATTTACAGGCTCCCAAGAGCTAGGATTACAGGCTAGTACCAGCATGCCCAGTCTCAATTGTTGTCTCAGCGCACCTTGGGAACAAGGCCAGCATGGCAGGCCCAGGGATTGAACCTCTGGCCCCTGCACCTGCTTGCAGGCACTTTAATCTGCTGAGCTATTTGGCTGGCCCTAAAAGTCTATTATTTGGAAACCCACTTTCTAGGCTGTTTTGTTTTTTTTTTTTCATCATTGACATTTGCATTTGGTAGTGGGATTAGGGAACAATTTCCTTTGGAGGCAAAATTTTTAGTATAGGGAGACAAAAGAAAAATATTTGGATTAATACTTGTTAGTTGATTTGGGGATCAAAACTACTAGAGAAAATATACTTCCTGTTGTCTCAGTATCTCTTAGACATTGCTGCTTAGGGTTAGGAATATGTTTGGGATATGAAGAGATTTTCCATCCTGCAGGTTCATGGTGCAGGAGGAGCTGTAGTTCTGTGTCACTAGCTAGCAGGAGGACCCAAGGAACAGGAAGGCACCTTCACCCTCATGCCCTTTGTAGTCCATTACAGCTGACAATCCACAGCGTGTAATTACAAAGTCTCAGCTTTTAGTGATGGGAAACAGCCTGGAGTCATGTATTCTGATCAAGCTTTGGTCACCGGAATCCGCCGAGGACTCACTACTAGATCAGACTTTTTAAATGAGTCATGTGGAGAGGCTCCTCAGTTAGAATTCTGGTGCTGAGACCTCCCTGAAACTCATATTTTGCAATCATCAGCCCTCATGAGTCTGTGACCCCAAGTCCTGTGTAGAACTCTGAAGGTTCTGGTAGTTGGCTCTGTGGCAAGCCATGTGGTCAGCCCGACACAAGTCCATGGATGCTGGTGGGGTACACAAGACCCTGAGGTGGAGATGAGAACTTCAGTACTCAGAGCCACAGCAGGAGCCACAGCCCAGCCTTTCTGCACTGGTCTCCAACTCAGTCCCCTGTCCTCACCGGGGAAGTGAAGAGGTAATACCAGCAGAAGAACTGGGCTACGGTACACAAGGAGAAGGCTGGGCTGGAGGAGCTCCCTTCTGTGAGGGGCAGATGAGCCAATGCTTGAGGAGCAGACACCTCTCAGTCTTCCAAGGCTGTCTGCTGTATTGGCAACCACAAAAAAAAAAAAAAAAAAATCTGAACAAAGCAAATCAATTCCTTTGCTCAAAAGATATGCAAAAATATGATAGTTCCAGGAGGACTGTCTTTCTCTTTTATGAATAAGGAACGTAATAAATGCAG
Source organism: Ctenomys sociabilis (assembly GCA_004027165.1). Taxonomy (NCBI): domain Eukaryota; kingdom Metazoa; phylum Chordata; class Mammalia; order Rodentia; family Ctenomyidae; genus Ctenomys; species Ctenomys sociabilis. Next base: position 46,184 of record PVKA01003258.1, on the reverse strand, counting down.
TGGCCAGAGTTTGATCCCCAGCAGACCATGCCAGCCCCGCCCCTGGGGCGCACTGAGACAGCGATTGAGACTGGGCATGTTGGTGTGTACCTGCAGTCCCAGTGCTTGGGAGGCTGAAAACAGAGGAATCACTATGAGTCCAATCTACATGATGAGGCCCTGTAGGCCCTGCAGACTCTGTACCAAATACATAAAGAAGAAAAAGAATAAGGTCATCAAAGGCCCAGAGTTAAGGCACGTTGGTGGCCATGTAGGACTCACCAACAGCGCCTTCTTTCTGTCATGGTTCCATTCCTGCTTTCCCAAGCACCCTTTTCTCTGGCATGGAAGCTCTGAAGTTAGTAAGTTGTCAGAGTTGAAACACTTGGACAATGGATTTGCTGCATGAATGATGAAATTACTGCTCAGTAACTGCAAAATGCAAATGTTGAAAGAAACCAAGAGAGAACTTGAAATGGGGGTAATAGCACATTCATCACCAGTCGGAGCTGCTTTCCTGGATCCTGTTTGGCTTGAATTATAATGAAGTGAACAGGACACCAGCCTTTCACTTAAATTGATTTGATAATGTGGTCTTTGGCTTTGTAAGCCGAGTGAATTGTTGAAGAGCTTTGTTATATATCCTGTTATCTTTCCCTAAAGGGGAAATTACTGTGTATTAGAAAAGGAAAGAAATCACTACTAGTTTTATAGTTAGCTTTGTGTAGATATTTTAGTATATTTTATTAGAAAATGTAAAACAAATTGATGCCAATTTACATAATCATCCAGAACCATTTATCAAACAAAGTGAGTAGCAAATTAAACAAATTGTTGAATAAATATGTCCAAACATTGGATAATATTGATGAGAAATGGTAGAAAAAACAGTGGAGTTCAATATGTGATGCTGGTCTTTGAAAAGATAGAATCTTGACACTTTAATAGTTACTTAAAAATCAGAATAGGAGAATAGTAATTTTCACTCTTTGTGAAAAAAATGGGCAACTTAGAAATCCATATATAGTATGTCTTACTCCTGGGGTACTAATTAAGGGAAACCTTACTGAAAATAAGTACATAAGGTCACTATTTAATCAACTGTTTAAATTATCTGTTCCAGATATGCTGCCTGCTTTACAGTGCCAGTAAAACCTACTGCGTTAGTAGAATCATAGCACTTTAACCTAATCTAGTGATTATAGAACATTGACATCCATGAGAAACGTATCTCAAAAAATCCTTAAATCCTCACATGTATATATGCACTATAGCTTTTCTTTTTAAATTAGAAGCTATCATTTCAAACCTTCAGTGCATGTATCACTGCTTGTTTTAGCCCATCTGTGATTATAAAATGAGATCTATGAAGTTACCACCAGTTGCCCAGCTCCAAGGGTCTGTCCCATCCAAGCCATGTTATGGTGTGGAGGAATTTAAAACCAGACCTCAAAAACAATCCACCATGTCTGGTAGATCTTTGGAGTCACTCAGAACCAATCAAACCATGGTTCATCTCTGAATGCCAAAGGATCTGCTCTATTTTATACAAGAGTATATGGATCATGTGTGTGTGTATCTGGATGATTAATGTAGTCCTCTTTTCCCTCAAAAACAAGGATGTTGCAGTGGAAGAAGAAGAAGTTGAACCCGCCCCAGTAAGAAGGATTCTGAAATTCAATGCTCGGGAGTGGCCCTATATGGTCGTGGGGGCTCTGAGTGCAGCTGTCAATGGCGCCGTCACGCCCGTCTACGCCTTCTTATTCAGCCAGATTCTCGGGGTAAGCAAGCGGCTGTTAAAGCTTTCTTCTCCTCCCTTCTTTTTGTATCTGTGGTTGTTATCATATTGTTAGGTCAGCTCTTTGTTTTAATATACTTGGTTCTTTTTTAGCTCCCTTTTCTCATGTCTGCGGGATGAACATTCCAGTGAGTCTGTATCACAGGAAAGGTGGGAAGGAGGGGTAGAGCACTGCTGTCTGGTCTAGGGGGCGCTTGTGCAGCTACCACCCCACAGCTGCCAGCAGGCAGGGGGTGTGGCTCATGCCCTGAGCTCCTGCTCAAGGTCCTGGGTTCAACTCGTAACCCGCACACACAAAAACATACGGGTACCATCACTTGGGACAGGGAAGCCTATCTTATGCAAACCAAATCAGAATGCAAAGCAGGTCTGCTGAATAATAGGGCAAGATTTTAGGTCAGGTTTTAATCTTGCTAAGCAGCTAAGGTATAGAATTTGTCTTATAATGGCAGGTAAGTCTCTGTTCTCTTGCTGATTGTACAACAATGAGAATGTGCAGTGGAAGTGAGAGAAATCAAGAAAGAAATAAAAATAGGCAGGGAGAAATAATTTCACTTCAGCTTTTTAGTTTTAGAAGTTTTGCTATTCCTTATTTGATTCTACTACTATAATAATAAATACAGACAGTTATAAGGTATTATCTAAACCTTTCATACAAAATAGCTCATTTGTGTTTCGTAAGACCCCAATGAGATAAGGACTCTCACTATCGAATTTTATAAAGGAGCAAATCAAAGCTCAGAGAACTTAGGACAGCAAGTGGCAGAGTTGGGAGTCAGATCTAGCAAGTGTAATTACCAAGCCAGCTTCTGAGAAGTCTTACTATTGATCTTGTCATTGGAAAATTGGTCATCGAAATGCTGACCTATTTTTAGTGGACACACACATGCATACACATACACATGTGCACGCGTGCGTGTGCGCGCGCACACACACACACACACACACACACACACACACACACACACACACACACACCCCATGTGATGCCAATGAAGGAGAAAGCCTAGAATTTAAAGAACATTGGTAACTTATTCCAGGTGAGGAATCCAAAGGATTTGCCAGTACACAACTTTGGCAGAGATTGTTAAGTGAGAAAAAAGTGCTTACCAAGAAAATGTTCCCATGGGCATGAACTGTACAGAAAAACCCGGATAATAAACAAACAAAAATCAAGTCAGTTGTGCAAGGAGGTCCCTAGCCTTTACTTTAATTTTCACACTGCCCTCTTGTGGTGGATGAGGAAATCGTGTAGTAACTTGCTGGTAGGACGGAATTGGGAAACGGGACATTGAAGGAACTGACTCTTGGTTATCAGAGCAACAACCTTGCGTACTGAACATCTTTTAAGCCATTCATTTAAATTCCCTCATTTCCTGGAAATGAAATTCAAACATAAAGTCATAGTCTTTTTCTCACTCAGCAGAGTTGTGTTAGACACCAGGCTGAGGTCTTGCAAATGCTGTGCTGGTTAGGGTACTTTCCTTAGGACAAAAGTTAAACATAAAATCCCATTCACCACGGGACAGATGTGTGTGGATCACTTGCTGTCTCCCAGGCACCGTTGTTAGCGGGGGGCGTGAGGTGGAGGGCAGGAAGATCAGATTCTCCCTGGCCTCTAAAGCTACCATCCTGGCAGGAGAGGCTCTGAAGGTAAATCTCCCTGGCTAATGAGGCAGGTATACGGGTGGACAGAAGGGAGTGCATCTGCAAATATAGGAGCCTGTATCCTATGTATTTGCTTTTTAAAAACAACTCAGAATTCCTGCCGATTGCTTTCTGTTTAGAATAAGTTTTATATGGACACAGCTTCACCCAAACCACATATATCAGCTGCTGTCAGAAGAGTCCAGAATACCTTACCAGGACAGCTTTCCTGTGAAACCTGCTCAGCTAGCTACTTCCTGTACCCTGTGTGCCCACTTCTCTTGGCCTAAGGTTTCTCAATTACAAAATGAAGGACAGCAAAGATATCTAAGAGAAGTCATCTTTATTGCTCAGCAAACCACTGTCTTTTCTTGCTAATAAGGAAGATTGTCTCCGTCTCAGCATAATTATCACCACTTTGTCAGTCAACTCCTGATATCATCTCACAGGCTGTAACCCTGTGCCTGCTTTTAATTGCCGTTTCATTTGGACATACCTGTAGGGAAAAACAGCCGCATGTTGTGTGGAGGGACTACATTGTGTGACATGGTGCTGGCAAGTGACAGAGCACCGTTAGGAGCCGGATGCCAGCCTAGCGGAGCCTCCATATCTACATCAGGCATGATTTGTCTGTTTTGCTTTCCTGTGCCTGACTTGGGAAGTGTGTCAACTACTGCAGTTTGGGTGTGATGTGCTAGGAAAAAGTACAGATTTGGAAGTCAGGTGGCCCTGGGTTTGTTGTAGGTCTCTGCTCTGTGCCTTTGAACAGGAACTTACCTCTGGTGAGACTTATTCTTCATCTGTAAGAGGAGGGGGAAAAAGCCTATCAAAATAGGTTGTTTTAAGAATCCTAATTTAAGAGAATCCTAATTTTAGTTAAAACACATTCATGGGGCTGGAGAGATAGCTAAGTGCCTGTGAGGCTGGGGAGGCAGTCTAAGTGCCTGTGTGGCAAGCTCAAGGATCCAATTTTGATCCCTGATACCACATACTATGCTGGATTTGGAACCCTGGGCATGGTGGAGCACCCCTGTAATCTCTGTACTTGGGGGGCTGAGACAGAAGGATCACTATGAGTCTGAACTGCTTAGGGAGACCCTGTATCTAGTAAAACAATGACAACAAAAAATAGACTCACCACACCTTTGATATCTGGCACATAGCAAGAGTTTAAATGGATGTTTGTTTTTTCCCTTAAGCACACTTATTATTCCCAAAATAGCAAAGACATGTTCCTAAGTTCTAGCCAGTCTAACCGCCCAGAAGTCTGGAGCAGGTAGCCCATTGGACTGCATGCCAATAATAAGAATGCACAAAGAACTCATGGAGTACAGCACTGCAGGGAAAGGCTGGATGGATTAGATGCCCAGTCTCACAGAACAGCTGATAGACAAGGCCAGGAACCAAAAGAACATGCCCAGAAGATGACCCCTGCATTGGAGGCCTGAAGATAGGCATTTCCTTGTCCAAACAAAACTCCTTGCTCAATGAATTAGGCACACATTTGATGCTTTGGGCATTTGTTTTCTATCTATAAAATAGGAATTAGATGGGTTAAACCTGAATTCTAGTCCATGAATATACCAAATGCCCTTCTGTAGGAATCAAGAAGATGGAACCACAGGTTGTCTAGGTTGCTAACAAAATTAAGAGGAAGGTATAGAGGTTTCTTAAACATCCCATGCTATTCCAGGGTGAGGTGCTTTTGTTATAACCTACACTGAGTTGTTGATACAAGACCACCCATTACATTAAAGTTCGCTCTCAGTGGACATCCTATAGGATTGGACAAATGTAAGATGATGTGTTAAGAGAGTTTTTACTTCATCATATTTAAGTTTATTTTCTGTGTACTATTCACAATAATGAAGTTTCTTCCTTGCTTTCTCTCTCCAAAAGACCTTTTCACTTCTTGATAAAGAGGAACAGCAGTCCCAGATTGATGGCGTGTGCATTCTTTTTGTAATAATGGGCTGTGTGTCTCTTTTCACCCAGTTTCTGCAGGTAAAGCATTTTGTTTTTCATTGAATGATTAATGATTGTTCCCCCCTTTTGATGGTAAAATTTCACTGAAGACTCCTTCTTTATATTTTAGGGATATACTTTTGCTAAATCTGGAGAACTCCTCACGAAAAGGCTGCGTAAATTTGGTTTCACGGCAATGCTGGGGCAAGACATTGGTTGGTTTGATGATCTCAGAAATAGCCCTGGGGCACTGGCCACAAGGCTTGCTACAGATGCCTCCCAAGTTCAAGGGGTAAGCTCTGGCCTGTCTTAGTCCATTTGGGGTGCTACAACAGAATGCTTTCACCTGGCTACTTAGTAATGGGAGTTTATTCTTCGTAGGTCAAGAAGTTCAAAGTCAAGGCAGGCACAGATTCAGGGTCTAGAAAAGACTCATTCTCCTGGATTCCAAGATGTACCTTGTCCCTTCATCTTCACCTGGCAGAGAGATCTAAGAGGCTAGGATGAGTGGCATTGATCCTATTTATGAAGGCAGAGTCTTTATAGCGGAATCAACTCTCAAAGACCCCTATCACTTAATTCTAGCACAGTGGGGATTAGGCTTCAATCTGGACTTTAGAGGGACACATTCAGACTGTAGAAGGGGGAATCTAGGGGTGTATTAACTGGGACAGGTGTCCCTGCTCTAGAGCAGTCTGGCATTCACTTTTTGAGACAGGGTCTCACTATGCAGTTCAGGCTGGCCTTAAGCTCACTTTGTAGCTCAGGCTGGTCTCGAACTCACAACAATCCTCCTGCCTCAGCCTCCCGAGTGCTGGGATTATAGGCATGCGCCACCAGGCCCGGACTTATATATATTTTTAATAAAACAATCCAATACAGATCAGCAGTCCACAATAGAAGTGGATTATCCACAGAAGTTGTTGATTTGAGCCATTCACAGCTCAGGATATTAATATGACTTTACTTTATATATATACCTACATTTTTATACTTTTCTGCTGGATGGTTAAAACTGAGATAAAGCAAGACCTATATAACAAGAAATGTAACATTTGTATCAGATAAGGTCAGTCAGGTACCCTCAGGGTTTATCCTGTAACCCTGTACCACACTTTGTAGATCCCTTGTCAGTGTCAGCCTTGTGGATGAGTCACAGCCATTGCTTGACCAATTTGCTCTCTGAAGCCTGAGAGAATCTTTTCTCTCCATGTGACTCTCCTTAGGCATGCTATAGATCATCAGTCACATTCCTCTGTGGCCACATAATCTCCTTGATCAGAAAATTTGGGCCACAACTGAGTTACATGATGTTACAGTACAAATTTTCCTATGTCCTGAGTCTTCACTGACCTTGAAAGGCTAGGACCAAAATGTTGGCTGACCTTGCAGCCTTTCTTTTTCTCCAATTTTTGATCTGCAAACTTAAGTTGTTAAGCCCCCAGAAGAGAAGCTTATTATTACCCTGCAACATATGCAGTTCGATTTATGAACAGTATTTGTCTAAATATCAGACACTGTAGGCATAACATGGCACATGTATTTTCCATCAAGTATTGAGGTACTAAACTCTAAGTCTGTACAGAATATGAAGAAGAAGAAAAAATTTTTAAGAAATAGGAATGAACACTTACATATCTTTACATAGATATTTAGAAATGCATCCATATACAGCATAGTAGCATTGTAGCATGACTGTCTTGTAATATTTTTTGTCTTATTTTTCATTTATTACCCTTTAAAAAAGGGCAGTATTGTAATAGCTGGTATGTCATGAGAAGAAGTACATATTTAGAAGACCAGAATGGCAAGCATTTGAAGCGTGACCCTTGTATTACACTTTGTTAAATTCAGTGCAGTTGCTTGGTTCACAGGTATTAACATATAGTTAGTCGGGATGAGAATCTCACCACTTAACTGCTAGTTTCAAAAATCTCCTGATGTTTCTCAGGACCATTGTTTTACCCATCTAGTGTGTATAAGTGAGTGGTCTTGCATCTGTCATGTTTCTCAGTGTTTCTCCTTGCCCTCTCCTCATTGTCTAATCCTCAAGTTCTCACTTTCCTTTTAATTGTGTTATACATTTCTATTTGCAATTCTTCTTTTGAGTTATACTAGGGAGACTATATGATATTTGCTTATGTGGGTCTGGTTTATTTTGCTTATAAGTATATCTTCAAGTGGCATCCACTTAAATATGAAGGCCTCAAGTTTATCATTCTTTACAGCTGAGTAATACTCCATTATATAGAAATACCACATTTTTTTCAACCATTCCTCATGTGATGGGCATCTTGGTTGTTTCCAAGATTTGGCTATCACAAATTGTGCTACTATAAACAGTGATGCACATATATCCCTATGGTATGATGTTTTCAGTTCCTCCTTCCCCAGTGTATTAGAATGTATTTTTAAAAGTTTGCATAACGTCATTTGAATGTACTTTCACTTATTTTGATCATTATTATGATTTATTAATTATATGAATTGAAGAGGTCCACTGCATTGCATATGTGCATTCTTCATATACTCAACGGGGTTCCTCTACCCTCTTGCACCGTCCACCCCACCCCCGCTACTCTCCCCTGTTCCTAGTAACCCCTTTCTACTTTCAGGTCGACTTGTTCTGTTTGCTTGCTTCCACACAATGAATAATATTGAATGATATTCATTGGCTACACACATTATAATTTATTTATTCATTCATTTGTTGACATGCATGTAAGTTGAATCTGTATCTTAGCTACTGTGAACAATGCCATAATAAACCTGGGCACGCAGGTATCTATGCTGAGTGCTAAATCATTTCCTTTGGATACATACCCAGGGATGGGATTTCTGGGTCATATGATAGTCTTAATTCTAGATTTTATTTTATTTTATTTTTGTCTTTTTGAGACAGGGTCTCACTATGTAGTTCAGGCTGGCCTTAAGCTCACTCTGTAGCTCAGGCTGGTCTTCAACTCATGACAATCTTCCTGCCTCAGCCTCCTGAGTGCTGGGATTACAGGCATGCGCCACCACGCCCGGCCCCCTTAATTCTAGATTTTAAAAGAGGCTTTATACTGTGAAGAGACAGTCTATAGGATGGAAGAAATGTCCAGTGACTGCTCTTATTTACATCCCTACCACCAGTGTATAAATGTTCTCCCCACCAAATTCATGCTAGTATTTATTTACCTATTTTTATTACTTATATAATAGCCATTCTGACTGAGGTGAAATGGAAACTCAATGTGTTACTGAGTTGCATTCCCCTAATAGATAATGATATTGAACATTTTAAAGATACCCACTGACCATTTATATTTCTTCTTTTGAGAAGGGACTATTCAGATCATTGGCCGTTTTTTAAATTGCACTTTTGTTACTAATTTTTTTTTTTTTTTTTTTTTTTTTTAAGAGAGGGTCTCACTACACAGTTTGGGCTGGCCTCAAATCCACTATGCAGCCCAGAATGGCCTTTGCCACGTGGCTATCCTCCTATCTCACCTGACCAAGAGGTGGGATTACAGGTGTGCACCACCATACCTGAATTTGCTGAGGTTTTTAAATTTTTTAATATTTGGGGTATTAGTTTCTGTCAAATAAATAGTTGGTGGACATTTCTTCCATCCTATAGACTGTCTCTTCACCCTGTTGACTTCTTTCCTTTGTTGTGCAAAAGCTTTTTAGTTTGATGTACTTCCATTTCTAAGTTTTTACTTGATTCTTGTGCTTTTAGAGTCTTATCCAGAAAAAATTCATTGCTTGTACAACTATTTTGAGTTTTCCTTAATAACTGTAGAGTTCCAGATCTTGCATGAGGTCCTTGCTCCATTTTGAATTCGCTTCTCTGTAAGATGAGGGATGGGCTCAAGTTTCTGTGCTCTGCACCTGTGTGCTCTGTTTTCCCAGCACCACTTGCTGCAAAGACTATATTTATTCAGCGGGTGTTTTGGCAACTTCATCAAAGTTAGTTTACTCTAGATGCGTGGATTTATTTCTAGGTTATCTATTCTGTTTCACTGATCTTTGTTCTATTTTTATGCCAATACTAAGCTGTTTTTGTTATAGTAGTGGAGTATGTCTGGAAATTACCTATCTTTTAAAATTAATTTATTGATATTCTTTTGATATACATAATGATCACATTCATCATAGGGAATTTGTACCTGTACATAATACATCTTGAGTCTTCTTTTTTTACCCATTCTCCTCCTCCCTAAGCTTTGAAAATGGGAATAGGGATGCCTATAACTTTTCATTGTAGAGCTCTTTTATTCCTCTGACTTGGTGTTATCTCTCTCCTATCTCTGTGTGTGTGTGTGTGTGTGTGTGTGTGTGTGTGTGTGTGTATGCGTGTCTGTGTGCTTTTGTGATGGGACTGTGAATGTTTTCATAATTTTTTTCTAAGCAAATTCATTAATGGAAAGCTACTGCTTTTTGTATCTTTTTTCCATCCTACTTTACTGAATTTATGTTTTAATAGACTTTTGGTGGGATCTTTAGGCTTTTCTATGTATGGAATCATCATTTGCAAACAGGAATAATTTGATTTCCTCCTTTCCAAATTGTATGCATTTCATTTCTCTCCCTTGCTTAGTTGCTTTGGCTAAAATTTCTAGCACAGTAATACCTTGGCTCATGAGTGCTTCTGCTCTTGAACAATTTGCTCCATGCACAAAAACATTTGGCAGGCAAAATTTTGCTTACATTCTTGAACTCTGCATCAGGTGGCAACCATAGCTACGGGCATCTTTCTACTCATGCACACCTCCTGTGAAGCTTTTGTGTGCGCTTTTCAGCATAATCAGTACTGCAAGAGCTGGGGATTGAATCCAGGCCCTTGCACTTGCCAGGCAAGTGCTTATTCTACTGAGCCACCTCCCCGACCCCACCCGAAGTAATTTGACTGACCTTGTCACATACAAAAGTTACATTTCTTGTTATATGGTTCTTGCTTTATCTTGGTCTTAACCATTCAGTGGAAAAGTATAAAAGTGAGATATAAGAAGTAAAACCATATCAATATGCTGAGCTGCAAAAGGCTCAAGTCAACAACTTCTTTTTTTGTGTGTGGCATAACTGGGGATTGATCTCAGGCCCTTGTGCTTGCCAGGGAAGTGCTTATTCCACTGAGCTATCTCCCTGGCCCTCAAGTCAACAATATCTGACGTGGCCAGTCCTATGGATAGCCCACTACTCTTATGGACTACTGGACTATATCGTATTATTTTGCTGAATTCATGCACCTACAATATTTAAGTGGCAATGGAATACCCTTCTCTGACAAAACTAAACAAGAAAGGGGGAATATAAATGAAGGACTAGTTTGTATCTGTATATACAAAATAGTTAGGATAGACATACATAGACATACAGTTACTTTCTCTTAATTCAATGAGAAGAAAGATTTGTACTAATAGTGTTTGGACAGTATATCTTTTTTATTTATTTTATTGAAGAACAAATAGCAATGAGACAGTTTCAAATCAAATTGTCAGGACACATTCAATAATTAATACATTGCATATTGTTTTTGTAGTGTTTTTCTGTTGTACAAGGTGCATACATGATATTCTGTTTACAAACACTATTAGAGCAGATGCCTCTAAGAGAATGTAGTTGTATACTTTTTTTTAAAAGCTGAATTATAGTACAGTTTCAGTAATTAATACTTTTTGCATTGTTATTTTCCTAGTGGTTATCCATAGTACAAGAAGCTGACAGGATATTGAGTCCAAACACTATTAGTGCAAATCTTTCTTCTCATAGAAGTACTGCATATTTATCCTATCTGTACTGTTTATACAAACACAGAATGGTTTTTCGTTTGTATCCCTTTTTTTGTTTAGTCCTGTCAATGATGGGTATTCTATTGTCTTTCAATTATTATAGGTGCTTGAATTCAGCAAAACAATACAACACAGTCCAGCAGTCCACAATAATAATGGTTTATCTGAAGAAGTTGTTGACTAGAGCCATTACAGCTCAGCTTATTATTTTGGCCTTATTTTATATATCTCATTTTTATACCTTTCTGCTGGATGGTTAAGACCAAGATAAAGCAAGACCTACATAACAAAAAGTGTAACTTTTGTATCAGATAAGGTCAGTCAGGTACCCTCAGGGTTTATCCTGTAACCCTGTACCTCACTCTGTAGATCTTTTGTCAGTGTCAGACACATGGACGAGTCATGGCCATTGCTTGACCAGTTTTCTCTCTGTGAGAGCCTGAGAGAAAGTTTTCTCTCAATGTGACTGTCCTTAAGCACACTATTGATCACATTCCTCTGTGGCTCCATAATCTCCTTGATCAGATAATTTGGAGCACAACAGGGTTCCATGATGTTACAGTACAGGTTGTCCTATGTCCTGAGTCTTCACTGACCTTGAAAGGCTAGGGCCAAAATGTTGGCTGACCTTGAAGCCTTTCCATTTCTCCAGTTTTTGATCTGCAAACTTAGGTTGTTAACCATCCAGAAGAGAAGCTGATTAGTACCCTGCAACATATGCAGTTCAGTTTACCCTATCTAACTAAATTCTTTTTAGTTGTTGCTATACCTTTCTACTTGTATTTATTCTTTTGATTTTTTATACTAGGGAGACTATACAATATTTGCACATGTGTGTCTGGTTTATTTCACTTATGAGTATATGTTCAAGTGGCATCCACTTCAATATAAATGCTTCAAGTTTGGCATTCTTTATAGCTGAGTAATACTCCATTTTATAGAAATACCACATCTTTTTCAGCCATTCCTCATGTGATAGGCATCTTGGTTGTTTCCAAGATTTTGCTATCACAAATTGTGCTATCATAAACATAGGTACACATATGTCACTATGATATGATGTTTTTAGTTCCTCTGGGAAAATTCCCAGTAGGAGGATAGCCGGCTTTAATGGGATTTCCAGTCCTACTGTTGTGAGGAGTCTCCACACTAATCTCCACAATGTTTGCACCAGTCTATATTCCCCTCCAGCAGTAGAGAAGTGTTCCCTTTCCCCAAATCCTCTCCAACATTTCTTGTTGGTTGATTTCTTTATGATACACGTTCTTTCTGGAGTGAGATGATATCTCAGTGTTGTTTTAACTTGCATTTCATGGATGGCTAATGATGTGGAGCATTTTTTCATATATTTATTTACTTGTTTAATTTCATCCTCTGAGAAATGTGTATTCATCTCAGATGCCCATTTCTGGATTGGGTCTTTAAACTTGAGGACCGTACTATATCTTGGTTCTTTACAAATTCGAGAAAGCAGACTTTTGTCTGAGTGCTTATTAGTTAAGATTTTTTCAAAATTTGTGGGTTGTCTTTTCACTTTGTTGACAATTTCTTTTCATGTGCAGAAACTTCTCAATAAGAGTTGATACCAGTTGTTAATTCTTTCAAGTTTTTCCAGTGTGAATACATGTTTGTTCATGAACTCTTTGTCTAACCCTATGTCTTCAAGAGTTCCTCCTACTTTCTCTTCCAGGAGATTGAGTGTTTCTGTTTTACTTTTAGATCTTTAATCCATTTTGACTTCAGCTTAGTGCATGGTGATAGACCTGGGTCAAGTTTTAGTTTTCAGCATGTAGAAAGCCAATTTTTTCCAGCACCATTTGTTAAAGAGGCTATCTTTCTTACAGTGAGTATGTTTGGCCCCTTTGTCGAAGATCAGGTGGCTGAGTGTGTTCACAGAGGCCTCCACATCTTCTAATCTCTTCCATTGATCCTCAAGTCTATTTTGTTGCCAATACCATGTTGATTTTATCACAGTGGCTTTGTAGTATAATTTCAAGTCAGGAATTGTGATGCCTCCTGCCTTGTCTTTGCTGGCCAGGATTGCCTTTGCTATTCTAGGTCTTTTCTGGTTTCAAATAAATTTTAGGAATGATTTCTCTAGGTCTGGAAGGTATGTTGGTGGCAGTTTGATAGGGATTGCATTAAGTCTCTACTACAGTTTTGGGACTATGACCATCTTTACAATGTTGGTTCTTCCTATCCAGGAGCAGGAAATATCTTTTCATTTTCTGAAATCCTCTATGATCACTTTTCTTAGGGTGCTGTAGTTTTCCATGAAAAGATTTTTTACTTCCTTGGTTAAGTGAATTCCAAGGCATTTCTATTTCCATGGTGCTGTTGTAAAAAGTATTGTTTCTATAGTTTCCCTCTCCAAATGTTTCTTATCTGTATAGAGGAATGCTATTGACTTTTGGGTATTGACTTTGTATCCTGCTATGCTACTAAATTTGTGTATCAATTCTAGTAACTTCTTGGTGGAGTGTTTTGGGTCTTCCAAGTGAAGTATCATGTCTTCTGCAAATAGTGACAATTTAACTTCTTCTTTACCTGTTCTTATTCCTTTTATTTCTCCCTATTGTCCAATGTCTGTAGCTAATGATTCCAAAACTATATTGAATAGGAGGAGTGATAGAGGACATCCTTGTCTTGTACCAGATCTAAGAGTAAAAGATTTCAGTTTTTCCCCATTTAGAATTATATTAGCATTTGGGTTGTCATAGATGGCTTTTATCAAATTGAGGTAGAGACCATCTAGTCAAATTTTCTGTAGAGCTTTGAACATGAATGAGTGTTGGACTTTGTCAAAAGCTTTTTCTGCATCAATTGATCATGTGGTTTTTAGATTTCACTCTATTAATATAGATGTATTACATTTATAGATTTTCAAATATTGAACCATCCTTGCATCCCTGGGATGAATCCTACCTGGTCATGGTGTATGACATTCTTGATGATTTGCTGTATTCTATTTGGTAGGATTTTATTGAGGATTTTTGCATCTGTGTTCGTAAGGGAGATTGGCCTGTAGTTCTCTTTTTCTGTTGTGTCTTTCCCTGGTTTTGGAATCAGTATAATATTTGTCTCCAGAAATGATTTTGGGAGGACTCCTTCCTTTTCAATTTCATTGAAGAGTTTGTAGAGTGTAGGGATTATATCTTCTGTAAATTTCTTATAGAATTCAGCTGTGAATCCATCAGGACCTGGACCTTTCTTTGTTGGCAGGCTTTTTATTATTTTTCATATTTCATTAGCTGTTATTGGGTTATTGAGAATTGTTATATCTTCTTGATTCAGTTTTGGTAATTTGTACCTTTTGAGGAATCTGTCCATTTCTTCTGTGTCTTCTATTCTGTGAGCATAAAGATTCTCAAAGTAGCTATTGACAATCTTCTGAATTTCCACTGGGTCTGTGGTGACTACACCCTTTTCATTCTTTATGGCTTGTATTTGAATTTTTTCTTTTCTCTTTTTGATGAGTTTAACTAAGGGCTTATTGATTTTATTTAGTCTTTCAAAGAACTAGCTTTTTGATTCATTGATTCTTTGAACTGTTTTCTTCATCTCAATTTAATTAATTTCTTTTCTAATCTTTATGATTTCTTCCCATCTTTGGGCTCTGGGTTTGGTTTGCTCTTCCTTTTCTAGACGTTGGCGGTGCAACATTAGGGTGTTTATTTGTTCCCATTCTATTTTCCTAATGTGTGAGTTCATAGCTATGATTTTCCCTCTGAGAACTGCTTTCATTGCATCCCATAAATTCTGATAGGTTGTGGTTGAATTTTCACTGAATTTCTTGTTTAATTTCATCTGTGACCCATTGATTGCTGAGTAGGGTGTTATTTAATTTCCATGTATTTAGCTGGTTTTTGTGGTTTCTCTTGTCATTTATTTCCAGTTTCATTGCACTGTGGTCGGATAATATGCATGGGATAATTTCTGTTTTTTTGGATATACTTAAGCATGACCTATGGACCAGTGTGTAGTCTATTTTAGAAAATGACTGATATGCAGCTGAAAAAAAACATATATTCAGCTGTCATTGGGTGGAATACTCTGTATATGTCCACTAAAGTCCTTTTGTTCCAAACTTTGCTTCAGTTCTGCTACTTTTCTGCTAATTTTTTGTCTGCTTGACCTATGTTTTTGAGATAAGGGTGTTCAGGTCCCCTATTGAGATTGTGGTATTGGATATTAGATTTTTCATGTCCATTACGATTTTTCTTGCATAGTTGGGTGCTCCCGTGTTTGGTGCATAGATATTTATGAATGTTACCTCTTCCTCTTGAATTTTTCCCCTAACCAATATATAGTGGCTTTCTTTGTTTCATTTGATCATTCTTGCTTTGAAGTTGAGACTGTCTGAGAATAGAATTGCTACTCCTGCTTTTTTCTGAGGCGTTGGGGCATGTAGTATTGTTTTCCATCCTTTGACTTTAAGCCTATGAATACCTTTTTGGGTTAAGTGTGTTTCTTGTATATAGCATATTGTTGCATTTTGTTTCCTAATCCACTGTGCCAGTCTATTTCTCTTAATTGGAGAATTGAATCCATTTATATTGATGGTTATAATTGAAATGTGTTGACTTATGATTGTCATGTTATTTAGTCGCTGTTGTTCAATCCTTTTTGTCCTGTGTCTAATTGTTTACCCTATTTAGTGGGTTCCTTCTGTTCCTGTTCATGGAGTTCTGGTCATTATGATCCCTCTCTAGAACTTCTTTCAGTTGCCTGGGTAGGGATGGCTTTGTCATCATGAAATTCTTTAGTTGTTCTTTGTTGTGGAAGTATTTTACTTCTCCATCAAACTTGAAAGAGAGCTTTGCAGGGTATAATAGTCTGGGCTGGAATTTGTTTTCATACAGGAGTTGAAGAACTCTGCTCCATGCTCTCCTTGCCTTCATGGTTTGTGTAGAGAAGTTGGCTGTAATTCTGATGGGTTTTCCTTTGATTGTGATCTGCTTCTTTTCTCTAGCAGCTTTCAGTATATTATTCTTGTGTTGAATTTCTGGGATCTTGACTATTGTATGTTTCAGTGTGTTTTTACTTGGGTTGAAGTTATTTGGCGTTCTGTATGCTTCAGTTACCTGAATGTTAGATAGTTTCCTCATATTTGGGTAGTTTTCTGTGATTACTTCTGCCCATATTCTTTTTATATCATTTGTGTTGACTCCTTCTTTCTCATTGATGCCTGTTAGTCTCACAGTGTTCATCTTTGCATCGTCTTGCAGGTGATGGATTATTTTTTCCTGCATCTTCATTGTTTTTAAGAGATCCTTTCTCACCTTTTCATTAGCTGCACCAGCATCTTCAAGTTCTGAAACTCTGTCTTCGCTTTCACTCAAATGGTTTTGGAGACTCGTGATTGAGATTTTAAATTCGTCTATATCTCTTTGACTCTACTTCATGTGTTCTATTTCTTTCCTGTATTGCTCATTCAAGGAATCCTCATATTTTTAATCTCCTCTATTTTTTACCCAGGTCTTCTTTAGAGGTAGCTATTAATTCTTTTACTGCAGAGTTTTTTCCAAATTGGGTTTCCTTTATATATTTCTGGAATTGTCTCTCTACTTCAGATACTACGATTTCAAAGATTTCTTTTTTTATTTCAGAGATTATTTCTGCTTTGAGTTGTTCTTTACCTTTCTGCTGTTGTTTCTTTGCTTGCAGCACTGTTAATTCATATGTTTCAGCTAAAATAGTTTTCTCTGCACTTGTTTTGGGTGGGCATTGGGTTTCTTCACATGTTTATTCATGTGAAGATGTTGTGTATTCAAATATTCATTACTTCAGATGTTGTGTATTCAAATATTTCTTTTTTTATTTTGGGCATTAATTCTGGTTTGAGTTCCTCTATACCTTTCTGCTATTGTTTCTTTGCTTTCAATTCTGTTAATTCATTCATTTCAGAAGCGCTTGTATCCTCTACACTTATCATTTGTGGGCTAGAAGCCTAAGATTTCATTTTTCTCCTTCTATTTGTCTTTTTTTTTTGACAATTTGCAGTGGTTTTATTTATTTTTTCTTATTTATTTATTATTTGTTTATTTATTTTTAATTTTGTTTTATTGAAGTACAAATATCAATGAAATAGTTTTAAGATACCTTGACAAGATGGATTTGATAAATTAATACATTGAAAACTGTTTTCATAATGTTTTGGTATCATAGAAGGTGCATACATGATGTTATACTTACAGACATTATTATACAGTATGTCTCTTATCAGTAAGTAGAGTGTAGCTCTTTGCATATCTTATTTTTTATACCTGAATTACATCAAAGATTCAATAATTAATACTTTCTACCTTGTTATTTTCCTAGTGGTTGTCCATAGTACTAGAAGCTGACATAATATCCTGTCCAACTACCATTAGTGCAAATCTTGCCTCTCATAAGATTATGTAGAAACACAATGTTATCTATGCCAACTGTACTGTCTATACACACACATCATGATTCTTCCTTTCTATACCCCTTCCTTTGTCTACACCTGTCAGAGATGGGCACTCCATTGTCATGCAACTAACTTAGGTGCTTGAACGCGACAACACAATCCAACACAGTCCAGCATTCCACAACAATAGTTAGTTATCCGAGCAAGTTGTCTACTATAGCCATTTACAGCTCAACTTAATATTATGGCCCCGTGATGTATACTTCATTTTTATACTTTTCTGCTAGATGGTTAAGACCTAGATAGAGCAAGACTTACATACCAACACATGTACTTTATGTTTCTTATGAGGTCAGTTAAGTCCCCTCAGGGTTTATCTTATAGTCCTGTACCTTATTCTGTAGATCCTTTGTCTGTGTCATCCATGTGGATGAGTCACGGCCAATGCTTGACCAGTTTGCTCTCCGTGAGAGCCTGAGAGAAAGTTTTCTCTCCATGTGACTCTCCCCAGGCATACTATAGAACTTCGATCTCTTTCCTCTGTGGCTCCATAATCTCCTTGTTCAGAAAATTTGGAGCTCAACTGAGTTTCATGATGTTAAAGTACAGGTTTTCCTATGTCCTGAGTCTTCGCTGACCTTGAAAGGCTAGGGCCAAAATGTTGGCTGGCCTTGTGGCACTTCTATTTCTCCAACTTTGATCTGTGAACTTAAGGTTGTTAACCATCCAGAAGAAAAGCTGATTAGTATCCTGTAGCATATGCCATTCACTTTGCCTTATCGGACTCAATTGATTTTTGTTGTTGTTGTATGTTTCCATTTGTATTTCTGCTTTCGCTTCTTATACTAGGGAGACCACACAATATTTACACATGTGTGTCTTATTTATTTCACTTATAAGTGAAATCCACTTCAAGTGACATCCACTTCAGTATAAATGCTTCAAACTTATCATTCTTAACAGCTGAGTAATACTCCATTATATAGAAATACCACATCTTTTTCAACCATTCCTCATGTGATGGACATCTTGGTTGTTTCCAAGATTTGGCTATCACACATTGTGCTGCTATAAACATAGGTACACATATATCACTATGATACAATGTTTTCAGTTCCTTTGGGAAAATTCCCAGTAGGGGGATAGCTGGCTTGAATGGGATTTCTAGTCCTACTGTTTTGAGGATTCTCCACACTGACCTCCACAATGGTTGTTACCAGTCTACATTCCCTCCAGCAGTGGAGAAGTGTTCCCTTTTCCCCACAACCTCTCCAACATTTGTTGTTGGTTGATTTCCTTATGATAGCCATTCTTTCTGGAGTGAGATGGTATCTCAGTGTTGTTTTTATTTGCATTTCAGGGATGACTAGTGATGTGGAACATTTTTTCATATATTTATTTGCTTCTTTAATTTTGTCCTCTGAGAAGCGTGTATTCATCTAAAAATATGGAACGCTTCATGAATTTGCGTGTCATCCTTGCGCAGGGCCATGCTAATCTTCTCTGTATCGTTCCAATTTTAGTATATGTGCTGCCGAAGCGAGCACTCTTTGTCATTTTGTATAGCACTGACCTTTGACCTCTGGTGTAGAGCTTTGGTGCAGTTACAACCTTAGCACGTAATGAGATTCAGGTGCCGATCTGTTAAGTTTCAGATTATCCAGTTATACCTGGTGTGGATCTAGCTATTGTGTTCAGCTCCTTTTTGCTGCAGCCCTTCTGACACAACTGTGAACCTGTGGTTTTGGGCTGGATTAGGTGCCAAAAGAGTCACAAAAATTCTCACTCATTCTGTGGGCTTGGGGGCAGGAGTTCTGGGGAGTTTCAGGGCAGGCCGGTCTAGGGCGTCTCAGGCCGATCACTGGCTCAGAGGTCTTGTGGATGGGTGCTTCGGATGCAGTGGCGCGCACAGGGAGAAGCCAAAGTTTCTCCCATACACTCACTGAGCCGGGCTCACGTGGATCAAGGACTGGAAGAGTCACAAAAATTTTCACTCGCTTGGTGGGCTTGGGGGCAGGGGCTCCAGGGAGTTGCAGGGCAGGCTGGGCTGGGGTGGATCAGGCCAATCACTCTGGACAGTATATCTTGTCTGCATCTTATACTATGAATAACCACTATGAAGACAACAATATGCAATGTATTAATTATTGAAACTGTCCTACTAATCTGTTTTGAAACTGTCTCATTGCTATTTGTTTTCAATAAAATTAATATAAAAATAAATTCTCAAAAGGGCAGTACTGTACAGTATTAGTCAATCCAGTATAGATTCAAAGACAGTGCAGAGCAAGCATAGTGTTAAAAAGAAAAGTGCAGAGCAGCAGTGAACATAGCAACAACATGCACAGCAATTATGGAGGTGATGAGAATGTGTAGAGTGATAATGAGGTGGAAGAAAATAACTACTGAACTGAAGAAAAACATAGAAAAGCATGAACATGGCATTTAGGGGGCTGATCTGGCCTTGGACTATGAGATTGCAAAGTCAATAATCTTGACTATGTTGAAGAATAAGGATGCCATCGAAGGAGCTGATGCAGCAAGAAGAATAACGGTGTTAGCCAACCAGAGGACACAACTGCTGGAAGAGGTGGAAACAGTTTGGTCAGTGCGGTTGAAGGAGAAATAGTTGGCAGGTGATAGCATTACCACAGTAATGACCTGTGAAAAGGCTGGGAAACTGCACCATGACTTACAAAAAACACTCCTCTCCAAGTGCAGCATTTGATGAATTTAAAGCTCGTAGAGGGTGACTTGATAAATTCCAGAAGAGAAGTGGCATCCACAGCATGATAAGACACGGTAAGCCTTCCAGTTCCAGAAAGGCTGCTGCAGAAGCCTATAAGGAAGAATTCATGGGGTTAATGAAGGTGTGTCACTCAGTGAGTGCTCAACTGTAACAAAACAGCTCTTTTGGAAAAAGATGCCAATAGAACCTACAGCACACAGGAGGGAAAAGCACTGCTGGAGCACAAGCCCATGAAGGATAGATTGACCCTCCTGCTTTGCGTGAATGCAACTGCCCATCTGAACACTAAGCCAGTACTGGTGGGCCATTGCCAGACCCCTCATGCATTCAAAGAACAGAATGTGAACAAGACCTGGTCTCCATAAAATGAGTAGATCCATGAAGTGAGTACATTTCTCCACTACATATGTACTCCCTCCATGATGTATTATTTCAGCAAAACCCCCAAAATAATTGGTCATGCAACCCTGGGCTAAAACTTCCAAAACTTCGATCCAATATAAGGCTAATCCTTTTAAAATTGATTGTCTCAACTATTTGTTGCAGTAATAGAAAGCTAACACGTGTGTATGTCACATTGTTTAGTCACTTTTATCTATTAGTAGACACTTGGGTTGTTTCCACCTCTTGGCTACCATGACTGTTATTGCTATGACTATGACTGTACAAAAAAGAAATCCTTAATAGTATTTCACTCCTGTCTCCAAGGGAGTTAGTGTTGCATGGGTATTCTTTACAGTACAAGTTCTTATTCTCACACTTCTGTCTCCAATATGATATAAAGGTGTACATTATTCTTGAATAGCACTGCCTGAGCACTTAATGGGTAATAATTTTTGTTTTATATTGTTTATCTTAAAAATGTTGAATTCTCCACAGTTTCTTAAAAGTCATACAGTTATACCCACCTGGATGTCTTTTACATAGAGTACACCAAACTTTGGTCATTTAATGGCTGCAATGAAATGAAGACTTAAAGCCATAAAGCACTTCTTCCACTGTGGTCCAGAGTACACTGATACTGAATCTGTTTTTGTTCATCTGCTTTGACGTAACAGCTGTTCATTAAGATAGTATGTACCATTGAGCACGCTAACTTCAGTGAGAATCAGAGTAGTGTCTCATTCAACTTTACAACTATAATTATAGGACAAACCTTAATCATCACAGAAGAATAAGTAATAATATCACAAGCCAAGTGCATAGTGCCTGGGACACATGTAACTCATGCTTCAGGTTGCTCCAGCTCTGATACCCATAAAATAACAATAGTCAACAGCGGAACTCCCAAAAAGTTGTGAATAAAATAGATATTTTAAAAGCTAGCTTTCAAATATATTAAGGCATCTTCCTGGATTTTTTTTTTTTTTTTTTTGTGGAACCAGGGATTGAAATCAGGCCCTTATGCTTGCCAGGGAAGCGCTTATTCTACTGAGCTGTCTCCCTGGCCCCCAAGGCATCTTAATATTTTTTAAAAACCTACCTTTATGAACAAAGATTTATCATATCATCTGGTAATTCTATTCCTAACTTTATTTTTTTAATTTTTTTTCTAATCTTGCAGAAAATTTATTTCTAAGTCAATAATCCATAAATCCAGGACAAAACATTATTTATGATTCAGGAAAATAATTGTGTTCCTGTGGCACCAATCATAGAGCTATTGAAATTACCAGCTGGACAAAACTATGAAGATAAACCAATCACTTAATAGATGAAGTCTTGTACAGCATATTGTTGGATTTTGCTTCCTAATCAATTCTGTCATTCTATTTCCTTTAATTGATGCATTGAGTCCATTTACATTGATGGCTATAATTAAGATGTACTGACTTATGTTTGACATGTTATTTACCTACGTTGTATACCTCATTTTCTCCTGTGTTTAATTGTTTGCCCTATTTGGTGGGTTCTTTCATGAAGTTTGGGCATTTTGATTCCTTCCAGAATGTCTTTTAGTAGTCTGTGTAGGATTGACTTTGTCATCATGAAATTCTTTAGTTGTTCATTGTCATGGAAGTATTTCACCTCTCATTAAACTTGAAAAAGTTTTGCAAGGTATATCTAGTCTGGGTTGGAATTTGTTTTCTGGCAAGACTTATAGTATTTTGTTCCATGCTCTTCTTGACTTGATGGTTTGTGAAGTGAAATCTGCCATTATTCTGACAGGTTTTCTTTTAAATGGGATCTGTTTCATTTCTCTAGCAGCTTTTAGCATACGTCCTGTGCAGAATTTCTGGGATTTTGATTATTATATATCTGGGTGTGGTTTTAATTGGGTTGATGTTATTTGGAGTTACTTCAGCTACCTGAATGATGGATTGTTTCCCTATATTTAGGAAGTTTTCTGCTATTACTTCCACCCATATTCTTTTTATATCATGTGTATTGACTCCTTCTTTCTCATTGATGTCCATTAATCTTATGTTGGTCATCTTTGTGTCATCTTGCAGATGTTGGTTTACTTTTTCCTGCATCCTAGTTGTTTTTAAGAGATCTTTTCTTACCTTTTTACTAACTGCAATGGTGTCTTCAAGGTCTGAAAGTCTGTTTTCACTTTCATTCAAATGGTTTTGCTGTCTTATGATTGAGGTTTTAGTTTCCTGTATGGTACTTTGAATCTGCTTCATGTATTCTGTTTCTTTCTTATATTGCTCAATGATTCCTTCTTTTTCTATTCTCCTCTATATTTTTTTTTAACCAGTGTCTTCTTTAGAAGCATGTAGTACTTCTTTCATTATAGTTATCATTTCTTTTTTTTACTTCAGAAATTATTTCTGATCTGATTTCCTCTATACCTTTCTGCTGTTGTTTCTTTACTTCCAAAGCTATTATTTCAGAGATTTCAGGTGTGTAATTTCCAATTTCTTCTATGCTATTGTCTCCGCATTTGTTCTGGGTGGACTCAGGGCCTGAGAATGTATTTTGATCCTTCTCTTTGTCATGTGTATAGCACTGTCTTCTGACCTTTGGTGTAGAGCTCTGATAGAGTTAATTACCTCAGCACCAGGTCTGGATCTATCAAGTTCAAACTTGTCCAGGTGGGGGTGTCTTGGGTCTGGCTGCTGTGCTCCACTTCTTCCTGCTTGGAAGTGAACCTGCTATGCCACTCTGGCAAGATGTTCTGCTCCTGGATCAGCTGGGTGGGTGTTGCCTCTAGCCTCTCTGCAGGGAGTTCTGCTAAAGGGTTCCACACCGAGCCTGTCCTGTGGAGTGGGTTCCACACACATGCTGGACCTGGGTGCTGGCTGGATTGAGGATCCAGTGGGCTGGCTGGTGGTCCCACTCATATGCCCAGCCTGGTGCTGGCTGGAATGAGGATCGGGCAGGTTCCGGGCTGTCCCACACACTCATGCCAGGCCTGGGCACTGGCTGGAATGTCCTAAGTTTACATATAGAAGAATTAAAAGGAAAGATTCAAACAAATATTTGCACACCAGTATTTATAACAGTGTTATTCACAGTAGCCAAAAAGTAAAAATATAACTGAAGTGTCTAAGTTAAGCAAATGTGGGAGCCGGGGAGATAGCTCAGTGGTATAAGCCCTTGCCTGGAGAGCTCAAGGGCCTGAGTTTAACTCCCAGTTCCACAAAAATTAATTAATTAATTAATTAAACAAATGTGGGATAGACCTGTAATAGTATATATTTAACATTAAAAAAGAATTGAATATATATATATATATATATATATATATATGTATATATCAATGTAGAAGAACCTTGAAAAGGTAATCTTAGTAAAATAAAGACATGGAGAGACAAGTACTTTATGAGAGACCTAGAATAGACAGATTTGTAGGCAGAGATTAGAATGAATTTAACAGTAAAATGGGGGAGGGTGAGGAAGTTATTGCTAATTGTTTACAGAGTTTTTTGCTAGAGATGATAGAAAAGTTTTGGGTGTAGATATAATGGTCATACAACATTGTTAGTGCTTTCAATGTTCCTGAATTGTATATTTAGAAAGGTTAAAATGATAAATATTATGTTAAATAATTAAAAATAACCTTTTTAAATATAAAATAGCCTTTTCATAATGGTGTTTGATGAAAGAGACCATATGTCTGTGTCTGAGTGGGATTGGTTGCTTTGGTTTGCAGGCTACCGGCTCTCAGATTGGGATGATGGTCAACTCCTTCACGAATGTCGTGGTGGCCATGTTCATTGCCTTCCTCTTTAGCTGGAAGCTCAGCCTAGTCATAGTGTGCTTCTTCCCCTTCTTGGCTTTGTCAGGAGCCCTGCAGACCAAAATGTTGACAGGATTTGCAAGTCAAGACAAACAGGCTCTGGAGAAGGCAGGACAGGTAATCCTATGTCTCTAAGTTTCTGCTTGTGGTTGAATGACTGTCTGCCTGGAAAACTGTTAAAAACGGGAACTACAGAGACACTTAGAAATCTGGAGCCCAGAGACATGCACGATTCATAACCTCCTACCAATCTTTTACAATGTGCCTCTTCCCAGAATCTGTGACCAGAGCTAATACACATGGATTTCAGCACAAGAGGAGAAATACTGGGGTAAACACAGATGCTTGCAGGTTCAATTTGCTCTAAAATAGCTTCTTGTCCCACACCAGTTTGTTGTGTTCTCACTTGCAGAGGTGGGTAGTTCAGTTTTTGATTGGATTTTTCTCAGGTTCAGGGTTTCCCTGAGTCTTGTTGTCTGGAGAAGGAACTAATATCTTTTTAATGGTACCCACTTTTTATTGTCACATTCTGGTGTCTGCTAGGCTCATGGTGAATGCCCTTTTCCAGATAGAATCATGAGCGGCAGTTTAGGTTTTTATATATGCTTAGGTGTTAACTTTGCCTATGACGCTAACTGTATCAAAAGTCTATTCTAATTAGTGTCTTCTCCTCAAGGAGTAAATGAGAGAACATTTGTCAGCTTAAAAAAAAAATCACACCCTCACATGTACATACACTCACTCCTAACAAATTCAGTATAAGTGAAGTTTTGTATATTTTCATGGAGCAGTAGAACAGATGTAACGTTGGCCAATTAGATAAAGCTGAAGGATTTTATATACCAGTAGAAAAAAGTAGCCCATCTTCGCTCCTTTTTAAAGGGTAGGACCATAATTCAGAAAGATTGATTATTCACCTTAGAGCACAATTGAAATACATTTATAATGTAGACTAAAAGAATAACATTAATTTTAAGTTAAATAATTTTTGGACAGGTTAATTTTTTTTAGGAAAGTAGAAGAGAGTATTTTAAATTTACATTATTAAATGGACTTTTATCTCAGAAGATGGTTAAAGATAGCCAATGCAAACATTTCAAGTGAAATTAGCAAGGGAATGCAAAGGCTTTTGAAAGTACTCATGCATGGGCACTTTCTTCACCCTTCTCTCCCTCACACACACAGGCAAAAAAGCCATGCTAAAACTAATAGGCTCTGAATTTAGCTGACAAATCATCTCATGGCATGGATGGGTTGACCTCTCGCAACTTCTCTGTATTGTCAGATGCTACAATTTCACCAATTTGTACCAAATTCTGCAATTTGTGCAATATCACACGGGGGTTATTTCTGCTCTCTTTTATTTCTACTTCTTTAATTTTCCAGATTACCAGTGAAGCTCTCAGTAACATCCGTACCGTTGCTGGGATTGGGATGCAGAAACACTTTATTGAAGTATTTGAGGCTGAGCTGGAAAAGTCATTCAAGACAGCCATTCAAAAAGCGAATATCTATGGAGTCTGCTTTGCCTTTTCCCAAGGCATAACGTTTATCGCAAATTCTGTTTCCTACAGATATGGAGGTTACTTAATCCCCAATGAGGGGCTCCACTACAGCTATGTGTTCAGGTGAGAAATAGCCTGTCCAGGTCATCAAAGAGCAATATCCTAAGAAGGAGTGGGCTGGTTCTATCTTGTAGGTTTCTTGCTACTTAACAAATTCCCAGACTCAGTGTCCCAAAACAGCTAGGATTTATTAATTCTCAAGACTGTGGATAACCAGGTAGTTCTCTGCCTGGGTTGAGTTGGAGAGAGTTCTGTACATGCCTGTCCCCACAGAATCTCTCCAGTAGTGAGCTTGTTTTGAGACCATTCTTCATGAATGGTCTCAGAGTTCTAAATGCAACAAAAAAGAATAAACACCTGTGTGTAAGAACTTAAGTCTCTCCATGTGTCACGTTTTCTGATGTCTCTTTGGCCAAAAAAGTCATATAACTAAGCTCAGATGTAAAGAATAGAGAATTTGAATGCACCATAATAAGAGGAATAAAACAATCATATTGCAAAGGAATGCATGATATGATGAATTAATGAGATCATTTTCATGATCTACTACACTTGCTCATGCTGAGAACCCCCAGAAGCCTTGAATAAGATGGCTCATAGGGCAATTATATTTGACTTTTACTAGTCTAATGAAAAGGGATCAAGTTTCTAGCTGACTTCTCATAGAGACAACATAGACCATATAGGGCCACTTAAGTTCCTTTCTTAATAATGCCAGAGCCTGCTTTCTTAATAGAGCCTGGGCCTGCTTTATCATAAGATAGCTTTGAGCCCAGCTTCTCACATTTCTAGAGGTTGCTGCCTATAGACTAGGTGCACATGTCTGTGAGCATAGTGGGAGGCAATGGGGGGAAGGCTTCTGGAAAAGTGGTTCCAATAAGAATTTATTCTCTTAGCTTTCATTCATTAGCCATGAGTTCTTTTTCAACTGTTATCTTTCTTTCAGCACTTTTCTACTCCTCTGCTATAACCCAATGCATCCAAGAAAGTCTCTTTTCTAAATATTTGATATTCAACTCTACTAAGCCAAATCAGAAAACACCAACAGGGCCTGCC
Organism: Ctenomys sociabilis; assembly: GCA_004027165.1. Lineage (NCBI taxonomy): Eukaryota > Metazoa > Chordata > Mammalia > Rodentia > Ctenomyidae > Ctenomys > Ctenomys sociabilis. The sequence goes on along the minus strand of PVKA01003258.1, from coordinate 19,065 downwards.
AAATAGCTCAGAGTTCGATGCCCAGGCCTGCCATGCTGGCTCCACCCATGGAGCATGCTGAGATGGCAATTGAGACTGGGCATGGTGGTGCAAACCTGTAATCTCAGCTCTTGGGAGGCTGTAAAAAGGCAGATCACTAGGAGTCCGATCTAGTAGTGAGACCCTGAACACCCTGTAGACCCCTCCCTAAAATACAAAAAAGCAAGCACCAACAGTTGACTTGCTTTTGTCAGCTCATACACAACTTTCCATCAGCTATTTGACAACACGTAAACACTGAGAGACTACAACTTGAGAGTGCTCAAATTTTACCAAGAGACTCAATAAAAATTGAGAAACTCCCAATTTCTTTGGGAGTTTGCTTTAAAAACTGGAAAGTCATTGTCTATCATTTTTCATTTCACTTTGAATGCTTACACTCCTTAAGCTCAGGCGTGGACTTCTGGGTTATTTGGATTTGCAATTCCGCTTATAAGCACTAAGACAGGCAAACATGCATCTGCTGTCCTCACCTGCCCCCCAGCCAGGCTCTCTGTGAATAGGGGCCCAGGCGGGCAGTTAAGAGTACTTCCTCTTGTATCTTTGTCTAGGCAATAGTAAAGCTATCTCTCACCATGTTTGTCATCCACTCATTTGTTCACCCATTAAACTTATCTCTAATATCAAATCTGAGCCAAGAAGAAGGGTACAGGCAGTTGTGTTTCTAATTTGTCTGGAGCATGAATTGCAGAGAACTGATACTTACATTGCCCATTAGTGTCTAATGTTAGCATTTTAAAAGAGTCAACCCAATCCTAGGTCTTCTTTCTACCCTGCTCTTTTCTTAAAAAGTAAATTTCAAACTTTTTGCTCCCCAAACAAAGAAAAAAATTAATAATTTTGTGGTATCAGCATTTGGAAGTCTGAGCCCTACCGTGTTCACTTTATCCCTCACCCATTTTTATATAGAACACATTTTGAAAATCTTTAATCTCTAACTCCCACCTACCCAGGAAGATCTAAAATATTTTGCTTAAGACTCTTCAGTCCTTCCCTAGTAGAACCCAGTGTAGACCCCAAACTCTTGACATCACCATCACATGAACCCTTCCCCAACACTGTAACCTGGATCTTTGTCTGATTGTAGAGTGATCTCTGCAGTTGTGCTGAGTGCCACAGCTGTTGGGAGAGCCTTCTCTTACACCCCAAGTTATGCCAAAGCTAAAGTATCAGCTGCACGATTTTTTCAACTGCTGGATCGAAGACCGCCCATCAGTGTATATAGTAATGAGGGTGAAAAATGGGTAAGTGTTGAAGAAGGAAAATTGTGCGTGTATGTGGTACATGTTTGGGTTTGGTCAGACAATTCCACTTAGCATCCAAATTTCTGCTTTCATTTATATGCTCTCAGAGTGCAGAGACAATAGATTTATGAATGCAAATGAGTGAAGTAATCCACATTAAAATCATTCATAAAGTTTGCATTTGAACAAAGCAACAATATGTAATTTACTATAACAAAATACTGGAGGCTGCTCAGTGTATAAGGTTCATAGTTTTGAAAGCTCAGAATCTTAGATCAGATGGCCCCAGTTCAGCCTCTGCTGATGGCTCTTTATTGACACCACCTCTTGATGAGTGGCGTCATGCCAGAAGCCCATGGCTGAGGGAAGCTGGAGTGGGGAGGGGTCTCAATTTTTTATAAAAAGCTTCTCTCATGAGTGAACCAGAGTCTAAGAAAAATGACACTAACTCCTCCAGAGGGTAGTGCTTCCAGTGACCCTGGCACCTGGCACTGTGCCTCACCTCTCAAATGTGCCACTTCTCAACACCATGACACTAGGAACCAAGCTCTGCACACGCAGAATCTGTGGAGCAAGCCACATCCGGGCCATCGCACCAACACAGGCTAATGTCTGTGTCGTCTAAGGCACATTTACTTCCAGACATTTTCTGAGATCTACACAATTATGATATTTTGGTATGGAATGTAGAAAAAAAAAAGTTCTTCCTGTCTAATAATATTGATTGAACTCATTTATCTGGACACAGATTTCAGCTCGTCTGAATGCTCAGAAAATTCCATATTAACAAGAAATATTTTTTTCTTCTAATTGATTATTCCCAGAAGTGTTTTTAATCTTTCCTATTTTTTAAAATCTCCATATGTTCAGGAAAGCAAAACAAACCAGAACATTAGTAAAGATAAACTAAATTCCAGAATGTTTTCAAATTGGTCAGATGACCTGATTTTCCTTCAGCTCAATAAAAGTATAGTCCCTGTGTGGCCTATTAAATGTCCATTCATATCTAGAGCTCATAATTCAGATTTTAAACACCACAGAGTATTCACCTTTGCTCTACAGACCTGAAGTGACTTTCTCTCAGAGTCATCTCAACTATGATACTATTATATTAAGTCTTTGGGAGAATGGAGTTGAAAAGGTTCAGATAGTGACTGGTTTCTATGATGTATCATCTTTTAGCTCTTCTCTTAGCATGTAAAGGAGTGGATGACAGGAAAATATTCTTAGATTAGAATGGAAATAAGATTTCCATTGAATATCTTTGATTTTACTGCTCAGTTCTTTCTTTACGCTACCTCTGCCAGAATAAGGAATAGGGTGTCAATTCATTGAGTTGTTATGTCTATATTTTGCATTTTGCAACTTGGTATGTAGGTTTAGATGCATTTTCAATATTTTAGGTTCCAGTAGGACCACATGTAACTCCCACCCTCTCACCCACAGGACAATTTCCAAGGAAAGATTGACTTTGTTGACTGTAAGTTTACATATCCTTCTCGACCTGATATTCGAGTTCTGAATGGTCTCTCAGTGACGGTTAATCCAGGACAGACCATGGCGTTTGTTGGAAGCAGTGGGTGTGGCAAAAGCACCAGCATTCAGCTGCTGGAACGTTTCTACGATCCCGATGAAGGGAAGGTGGTAAGAGATGCATGCACTCTTGAGAATCTTGCTTTCCACCCAAACTTTCTGTGAAATCTCTAAGATTGTGCTTGTCAATCTTCCTCTGACGTGCTTGCCTGGGACACTTAGCCCATTGCTAGCCACTTGCCGGTTGACCTGATTCTACCTCCCGATTTCTGTTGTATTCTCCCCAGCTCCAGATGGCCTGCTGACCAGTAAGGCAAAGAAAATTGGGCACTGGGCAAAGCTGGGGATGAGAGTGCTTGGCAGGAGCTCTCACTTACTGGTAAATGGAGCAGAAAGTGCAGATTAATCAGAAGACTAATGGCCAGGAATGGAAAAAGTGGGGGTGATGAGGGACGCGGTGACAAAGGGGGAAGATAGGGGACTGATCGTGAAAAACCAGAGGAACATCCTGGATTACAAAGCTTAAGCCTAAATGATACAAAGAGGTCAAATGGACAAAGCTGTGGCAAGAATATCTGAAAAATTGGTGAACTGTTTTATTGCTCGTTTCTTTCATAGTATTTTCCTTTCTCCAACTAATATATAAAAAGATGGGAAAATTAAGTAATAAAAACTAATCTTAATAGAAGTAACAGTTTAGTATTTCTTTGCTGAAAGACAACTATCTTAACCATTGGATGTTTTCAAATCTTTCACTGACTACTTCTATATCTCTAAACTATTCATACTGCTATCATGATTTACTAAATTTAGCCTCTTTGATGATTTTTTTTGTTAATTTGTTTGATTGGTTTTCTGAGACAAGATCTTCTTAGTAGTTCAGGCTACCTTTGAACTTAGTATGTAGCCCATGCTAACCTTGAACCTCTGTCCTTTTTCCCTCTCAGGTTTTAACTATTCTTTAATATCATCAAGAGTATAAACTATGCATTGTTATCGCAGTATCATTCCTGTTTTCACTGTAGGTTGAATCTAAAATTTCAAACTTAACAGCTTTTATTTTAATTATGTTAAAATCACTCATTTCATAATCAAGTAGTGAGATGTTCTAGAAAATTTCTTTATTTGATAGTTTTTAGAAAAGACCTTCTTTTTTCTTTCATTCTCTGCCTTCTAATGTTTTAAAATATTTTTTTAGTGTCTCTTTTGCCTTCTATTCTAAGAGCCTTTCTTCTTTCCCTCATTTTTATCAAGGCCTGAACTAATTTCTGCCTGTTGAACTTTTGTCACCCTCTGTATTCTCTACAATGTTTTCTTCATTTAAATCCATTGTTTTCTTTCCCTATATCTTGCCAATGCTTGGTTTTCACTCTAGTTTTGTTGAATTACATCCACAAACAGTTTTCTAAGAAATGGTTCAGAGGTATGAGTTTAAAATTGCTTTATTTTGTTTCATATTTGATCAATAACTTAATCCTAATATTTTAGAGTGTCCACTCTGATTTTGCTGAAGAGTATAATTGCCACTGCAATGATGATAGATGAAATTATGAAGAAAATTGCTAAAAGAAACTTGAGGGCCAGGGAGATAGCTTAGTAGAATAAGTGCTTGCCTGGCAAGTGTAGGGTTCTGAGTTCAATCCCTGATACTGCAAAAAAAAAGAAAGAAAGAAAATTGAAAAATGCCACCAATGATTCCCTCGCATAAAGCAAGTAAGCAAGCCTAGAGATATTGGCAGAACCAGGAAGTTGTGAAAATAAATAGAAAAACTTATTGCTATAAATTATCATCTCTTTGTTATTAATCTTAATGTAAAGATTTTTATTTGTTTGAAAGAATGTGTTGATGGATGAACTTATAAGCATGTTGCACTGGATACCCAATCACTTAAGGGCAAAGGTTCAGTGTTCCAAATTGCCAGCTCTGTCATGGCCATCAGCCAGGTAAACTGTGAGCTATGTGAGAACCTGGGACCTGAGCCCAGCATGTGTGTCCTCTCCAACAACAGCATGAATACCCAAGTGTACTTCTCTAAATGTGCACAATAAAGTGGCCACAGGCCAGAAGCAAAGCCCATGTAGAAATAATTGATTGCTTGAATCTACAAGCACAATACATTTTTGTCCCATCATTGTAAAACACGTCTACAAACACTTTTAAAAAAGAACACCACTATGTCAATTCTTAAAGTTCTCTTGTGCTTAGGGAAGCTACCAAATGTAGTATTCTCAACACTTAATCACATATGAGACGTCCAGTACTCTTTGGGAGAGAATCTTCGAGAGCCTGCAATGTGTCTTCTGTTTTCTAGGAGCTCACAATACCCATCTACAGCCCTAACAAAAAGCTCAATTTCTAGGTGTTATGTTGTGCTTTGGGACTATAAGTACAGTGCTATGGAAATCAAGTAGAACAGGATAAGTGGGGTAAATATTGTTGATGAATACTTTATTTTTTCTAATATTGTTTGCTTTGTCCATTGTTTAGAAATTATCTAAAACCCAATTTATTCATACCATTTAATATAATCTTTTTTTCTGATATCATAGAACCAGATGCTTTACAATTATAAGACTCCAATACTCTTTAGTGAACCAGTTCAAGTGGTGGATAGTGGAGGACTATATCTTCCTGCCTTTTAGAATGTGGATTTCCAGGAAACAGGCATTATGTTGTTTTTATATAACAAATATAGTCTGCTTTGCATGGTATATGTGTGGCAGGTGATTCCATATAGACTGTTTATTGACTAAGTGAACAACATTTTTTCCTTCCCTGCATTTATTATCTTAGTTATTCAGAAAGTGCTATCTGTCAAATCAAAAACATAGATTTGATCCTTATTTACCCAATGGATTTACTTAAAAAATCCTCTCCATAACTCAGAGCTTCACAATTGAACAATTCTGGATAGTTACAGAAATTATGCTGCGCCGATGGATAAGGAGAATTTTTCAAAACTAAATACTATCCTGAGTGTCTTTCTGGTCTCCGTGCCATCTGTAGAGCTAGCCTCATCAGTGTTCTAACTACAGTTCTAGAGGCCCAAAGCAAAAGAATTCATTCTTCAGAGCTCTGGGAATGTTATTTCTTAGGCAAAACAAATATCTCATGTACCACTGAGCTCCACAATATGGACTTTCCTCAGTAGTGGAATTCTAAAACCTTGTCCCCTTTCCCATTATCCCTACTGGCAGATGATAGACGGACATGACAGCAAGAGAGTGAATGTCCAGTTTCTCCGCTCGAACATTGGGATTGTTTCCCAGGAGCCAGTGCTGTTTGCCTGTAGCATAAAGGACAACATCAAGTATGGCGATAACACCAGAGAAATTCCCATGGAAAGAATCATAGCAGCTGCAAAGCAGGCTCAGTTGCACGACTTTGTTATGTCACTTCCAGAGGTGAGTACCATACCTGACAGTTCCTGTAGGACACAGAGATGGAGGAGAGGCCCAAAGTATTATGGTCGAGGAGTTCAAAGGCAATACAATTTACTTCTCCATGGGCTAGTATTGTCTTAGTCTTTTAACAAATGTCCTTCATCAAAATATTTTATAGTTTGGGAAGGTATTAACCAACGAAATGGACACTATCACATTTGTTATACAAAAAGCAACACCACCACAGGAAGCTCTAGTTTGGCATTGTGGGAAAAGCCTGACATTTGGAACAGTCATAGATGGATTGAATCCAAGCTCTGCTGCTCACGAGAGAGACAGAGACAGAGACAGAGACAGAGACAGAGACAGAGAATGTTTGAGAGTGTGTGTGTGTGAGAGAGAGTGTGTGTGCGAGAGTGTGTGTGCAAGAGTGTGTGAGAGTGTATGTGTGAGAGAGTGTGTGTGAGTGTGTGTGTGTGAGATAGTGTAAGAGAGTGTGTGAGATAGAGTATGTATGTGTGAGAGAATGTGAGAGAGTGTATGAGAGAGAGTGTATGAGAGAGAGTGTGTATGAGAGAGTGTGTGTGAGAGAGAGAGAGAGAGAGTGAGAGTGTGTGTGAGTGTGAGTGTGTGTGAGAGTGTGTGTGTGTGTGTGTGAGAGAGAGAGAGAGTATGTGAGAGAGAGAGAGATTTTGGAATAGTTGCTCATCTATTCTGAGCTTGTTTATTCCATCTGTAAACAGCAAAAATAAAAAGATTAAAATGAAAGAATGCACTTAACGCTGCACAGTGAAAGCTGCAGCTGCATTACTGATGTCGTTGTTTCAGTATCTGGAGGTGTGTGCTTTGTGTGGCAGAGAGCTACACCTGCCTCTGCGTCTCTGCTCTTCCAGAATCACGTCTAAGCTTAGCACAGTGCTGGCCTTTTTACCACTCCCCAAGTGTCTTTTTTGGTGGTTAATCGCAGGAATAATCAAGACAAAAACCCAGTCATAGGAGCCAACTATTACCTTCTCTACTTCATTTTAAAGTAACACCACTTCGGGATTACTTTTCTTTAGAAAGGATTATGTTTGAAAATTTTCTGTATCTGTGGTGGGCTTTTTTTTTCCATAAGTTTCCTGAAGGCTTATGCTCATTACCAGCTTCTGATTTAGGTATCCTCACGGGTAAGCACAGAAAAATGACTATTTGCTGCACTTGAAATTGAAAAGCAAAGATTGTGTGTGCCCTGGAAGATCTAATTGTTGGGTAGATCTTCACTGAACACTGCTCAGGTTGTGCAAGAACTTTCTTGAAGTTGGTGTATTGCCTTTTTCTTAGAGTTGCTCCTAATAATCTTCACTGAGTACCTCATCCCTACAGTGATGAAGGAGGCTGCCATGGGTCTCACCTGGCTTAGCTGAACATCTCTCAGGAAGCAAGGGAAGTAAACAGACCCTCACCTAGAAGGCAGGATAGAGCAGTGGTCAGAGGTGCACTCAGAAGCTAGATACCCCTGGATTTACATGTCACTTTTGCTGCTTATTTATCTTCATACAAATTTCTTGTTTCTCTATGTCTAAATTTCAGTGGTTGAGGATTTAGCTCAGCAGTAGAATGCTTGCCTAGCAAGCTGGAAGCCCTGGGTTTGTTCCTCAGTGGTAAAAAAAAAAAATTAAATAACCACCTCCCCTAAGAAAGTTCTGGTAAAGTTATGCCCAACACCAGCTCAGGGTGTATTTCCTGCCAGCACTGTAATGTTTCAGGGAGGAATAAACGTCCACGTCCAAGTTTCATTATTTGTAAAGTAGGGAGTTTAAAGTTTCTGTGAATATTAAATGGTGTGGCTTAATCTTTGATCCTTAATAAATCTTCTGTGACTTTTAACTATTAATGTAGCTACTTCAAATGTTTAACTAGACATTTTTCTTCCTAACTTTCATCAAAAGCAACAACTATGGGAAGTAGTTGATACTTGCATTTTTCAGATGAGTTTTCAGCCCAAAAAACATTAAATAAGTTATTTATAATCATAAAGCCTATAAGCAGCAGGATGTTCTTTCAGATGAGGTTGGGTGCGTTCAGGGTGGTAAGGCCGTAGATCAGGGTGTACTTTCATACGAAGGTTTTTTTTTTTTGGTGGAACCAAGGATTGAACTCAGGCTCCTGGGCTTGCCAGGGAAGTGCTTATTTCACTGAGCTATCTCCCCAGCCCAAAATGTAAGTTCCACTCTTTTTTTTTTTTTTTTTTTTTTTTTTTTTTTTGCAGAACCAAGGATTGAACTGATGTCCTTGCATCTGTCAGGGAAGCGCTTATTCCACTGAGCCATCTCTCTGGCCCCCATACAAAGGTTTATATTTCAAAATACCATCATTCCAATAGAGGAGGGGACCAGAGGTCTCTGAAAAGGCATTTCCAGTCCCAGGAGTTTTCCCTTCTGGAAAGATTTTTCCAGCTAAGAGTCTGGATATCAGATAGTCTCAAATCAATTGGATCTCCTATGCACATTCTAACTTAACATTTAAGAGATTAAAAATATAAGCCTAAAAGAATGCAGATATGGGTGGTAAAATTCTCCTGTTTCTCAGCAAAATTTTCATAGTTTTCCAAGTGGGTTTGATATCCTTTCTAGAACTCACTGAACTCACTGAAGTCAAAAAGCAAGAACTAAATTCATAGAGGAGCCATGGCTGGGTGCTCCGTACAGCACAGGAGCAATGACTATTTCTATTTCTCAAGCTTTCCAAACTTTTTCCAGAAATATGAAACAAATGTTGGGACCCAGGGGTCTCAACTCTCTCGAGGGGAAAAACAGCGAATTGCTATTGCTCGAGCCATTGTACGAGACCCTAAAATCTTGCTATTGGATGAAGCCACTTCTGCCCTAGACACAGAAAGTGAAAAGGTAAGTACTGATTTCTTAGATGATTGTGAATGAACCTTTTGCAATAAGATTTGTCCCTAGAAAATGGCACTATTTCCAATTCATTAACAGTAGAAATTGGCAGTGCTTTGTGGAAGCAAAGATAATAATCTGAAGAAAATTATTTAAAATAAGATTGCTTGAAATAAAAATTTGAACTTTATTTTTAAGACCCATTAGGCTATGTGACAGTTTTTGCAAAGATAAATAATTAACTTTCTTGAATAAAGGAAAAAAATTTAAGTCACCTGAAAGGCGCAACATTTTCTATTGTTCTCAAGTTAAGTAAAAGAGCACATAGGCCACGTATGACACAAAGAGGGTGCTATCTGATATGCATGAGAGGAGATGAAATTGAGGAAGACACAGCCATGAAATCTAAAAGTTGGGACTATCACTCTAGAAATCAGGATTCTATTTTAGAGAGGGCTAAATGTCGCCAGTGAAGAAAACTATCAGGAATGACCATTTAATTACCCCCTACACTGTTTCCTTGATTTCATTTTAATAAACTAGGCCAACTACTGTAAAACTCAATAGTGACTTCATACTTTGGCTCATTTTCACTTCAGAAACTGAAGTTTGTCAGTCTGTGAGCTGGAGGTTAAATCACTGATACATCGAGTCAGGAATTGCTTGCTTAATCCCCTCCTGTATTGGGTCTTTGCATTTAGCACTAAGCATGGAATTGTCACTCTGGAGCTATTGAAATAGTCTCACTGCAGTGGGCTGGGGACAATCATGTGTCTACATCAACCTGTTATTCTCTTTTTGCAGACGGTGCAGATTGCTCTAGACAAAGCCAGAGAAGGTCGGACCTGCATTGTCATTGCCCATCGCTTGTCCACCATCCAGAACTCAGACATTATTGTTGTTATGTCACAAGGAGTAGCCATTGAAAAAGGAAGTCATGAAGAATTGATGGCCCAGAGGGGGGCTTATTACAAGCTAGTTACTACTGGAGCCCCCATCAGTTGACTTCTCTCAGGAACTCCATGTACCATTGATGCTCAGAATACAGGTGTGCTACAGGTTCTTGCATCCTTAAAGGGCAGTGTTAATGTTCTACATTTATAGGCATGGTCATCTACAGGGATCCATACTAATTTCTAATGACCTTCAGTGATAATTAAGTTTGAGATGTGCATATGGAAAATGAAAGAAATTAGAGTTATGAGTAAGAATCCAAAAGGGGAGAGAAGCCTGTGATCATCTCGTTTTGTACTGCAGACCCATCGAGCTCAGGGTATAAAGTCCTTCAGTTTTATGGAAGTGGTAAGAGAGGGACACATGGGGCTAAAGATAGAAGAATGAGCTGAAGAACCAGAGGTGCAGAACCCCTGCCACAGGCTGGCTGTTTTTGACCAGTGACAGCAGAACCATAGCAGCTCCCTCTCTGGGGGAGGTCATGAGTAGGCTTGCATATTAGAACACAAGCTGCAGTTGAAGTGCTGGCTGACAGAGCAGATTGGGTTGGATATAAGGAAATATATGAGCAGAAAAATCTTCCAGCCATCCACCTCTGGAAGGAGGTTGAAAAATGAATGGTCAGTAAAGAGAAAGATATTTAAAGTCCCAATGCTAAAAGTCTTTCCAAAGAATTCCCAGCCTCATGGATTATCTTATTGTGAAGCCCTCCTGTCTAACAACATACACACACTGGCTCGGAGCTTCCCAAGCTTTTCAATGTCTTATTCTTATCTAGGAGCAGACTGTCAAAGATCTCCAGGAAACACATCAACATATAGAGCAGAAGCAGTGACAGTAGACCCCTGACACACAGAAAGGAAATGACAGGCAACAGAGACAGGACAAAGATTAGGAAGACACACACATTCACTCAGTGAGACAAGAGATGTTTCCATCTACTCAAGAGAAGACAGTAGTCCAGAAGAATGAACACACACAAACACATTAAAAATCGCTCTTGTTGGCAGAAAATGCCAAATTTAGTTCCCACTCAACTGTCCCTTCATCACACTGTCATCTCCCCGTCTTGCTCCCAGCCCTACTCTGTGTTTATGTATTTTCTTCCCATGGTGAGGAAATGAGCTTCCAACTATAGAGTACAAGTCTGTTCAGTACCTCCTGGGAAATAAATGCTAACATGGTTTAGCAGGTTAACTGTTCAGGATAGGACTATTGCTGATTACCAAGTTTAGGTGGAGAGGAGAGGAATTCAGTCTGGATGTGAAAAAGGACAGTGCTGGAACTTGCAGAATGAAGATGCCGAACCCATGCTTGTCCTCTAATCTTGGAACAAAGAGGCCGACGTCTGCTTGAGGAATGGATTCAGAGAGGAATACCCGGACTCCATCCTAGAGGGTTGCCAGTTTCCAGAGTGGAATTTATGTGGGATGAAAAAGGAATGAACCAGTTAGCTTTTCAGATAAGGCATTTGAGAGTTGTTTCTGAGCAGAGAAATATTGACCGGAGAGGATGTAAAAATGATTTGAGAAAACAATTGCTTTTTGAGACTCAAGGACTAGGGAGATGATTACAGCTTCCAAATGAATAAACAAATAAAGTTTCATGCTTGTTTTCTAATACAAGGGAGTGTCAGTGTCTCTGTTTTATCCTGCATCCTCTGCCCATCCCTGGTAAAGATTTGGTCTCTGCATTTTGGCATTATTAATATTTCTCTGATGGCTGAAGAATTGGCTTAATCAATTTTGACGCTTACCACAAGTCTTTCATTTCCTAATGTTTTTATGGTATGTTTATGCTGAGATCAAACTTTCCCTGTAACCCTGGTAATTAAAATGTACATACTTTTTTAAAAATTGCAGAAAAAAATAGGAGGACAATAGGTTATCTCTTGAGAAACATGAAGCTGTTCAACTAATTGGTGCATTGAATTGGAGAGGAGACATGACCCAATAGAGTTCATGGATAAATCAGTAATGGGTAATGGAATCTACACACATGCATGTGCACAAGCATGCACACACACACACACACACACACACACGGGCACTTGGGTGGGCAGGGGAATTGCTGGCTATTGGTTTTGAGAGAAAAGAAACACTATACTAAAAATAAATATATTTATGTCACACTGCATGATTCACCTGAGCATATTATTTATCAAGACATATCAGTGTAAATGCTTAATACCAGTCTAAGCCAAAATCAGGGATAGGTAATGAAAGTGAGCAGAAAATACATGCAGATGACTGGGGATGAGCTAGGACGTGGATGTGAAAGGCCTGGGTCTTCGCTTTCATACCTGTTTCATAATGAGAAGTACATAGTTAAATGTAAATGAATAGCAATAAAATACCTAAATGTGTGTGTATGTTTTAATAAGCACTTTATTTAACCTAGTATATCTAAAATATTGCTGTCACAATATGTAATCAATATAAGAATTATCACTGAGATATTTTGTATTATTTTATTGTACTAATATTAAAAATCTGAGGTGTTCAGATTTAAAGTTCATCTTAGTCCAGGGTAGGCACTTGTCAAGTTCTGTCCACAGTATTTCCCTGGTTGAGTTGACAAAAGGAAACGAACTGAGAGTATTTAATGTAATAAAATATGACTATAAAAACTGCCATATTATCTAAGCTCCCTGAGGAGCTCTTCCCAAAACAAGTTTTGTGTCAGTATAAGGTTTGTTTATATTTTCTCTATTACTCTCTGTGAAAAATCAGAGCAATATGTTCTCTAGCTTCTTTTGGAAAGAGATCCTCAGTCATCCCAAAATTTTATGGAAGCATATGTTCAAGAACTACTCATACTATTTGAGAGAAAAAAGTAGAAAACTTGTCCCATAGATTCCTCTAAGATTTTTTTTTTCCATACAGTTCCTCTGAGTCTATTCTGAGGAGTTTCTTTCCATGAGAAGACGCCTCAAATTTAGTGTTGTATTCATGCTTGCAAGTTTTGGCAGTTATATATTGGATTAACTGTACCTCCTGGAATTTTTTGATGTTTTGTCCCAATAGGATAAAAAAGATAGGATCCTAATTGGGGATAGTTTGCTACCTATGTATTCAAGAATCGGACTTATGTTTCCCATCCTAAGTAATTGCCAGAGCATTGCCATTGAGTTAGGTTAGGATCCCGCCTCATATTTCCAAATGAGAACTTGATTAATTAAATGTCTCCTACCCACCCACCATCTCTCTGAGATCAGGTCAACGAAGGATGTGAGTAGAGATTTTCACAATGGCAAGTTTCATTGCTGTTTCCAAACACATTTTGAGGTACATTTACATTCGCGTGTTTGCTATTGTAAAACAAGTATTACATCCATTTATATTTTCTCCAAATTTCCAGGTCTAGTGAATATTCTTACCTGTGCAGGAGGTGACAGTTGAAAGTAACTTCAACAAACTTCTAAACTGAAATCCAATTTCCTTCACACTGTGTTCAGTTAAATGTCCAATTAATTTAAACAGACAGACTGTAAATAAAGCAATGCACCCGATTATCATCTAATTAGCGCTGGCCAGCTTTATAATGTGCTCATTAGTGAGTCGTGTGGTATCCCAAGGTTCATAACGAGTAATCAGGGCACTCGTGATTGGCATGTAGCCGCATGGATGCAACAACTCAACCCAGGAAATCAGAGCTAGGACAACATGTGCCACATAAAAAGAAAAAAGAATGCAGAACCAGCTGGCAAATTGACAATTTCCTCCTTTCTATAACTCAGGTACTTCTTTTCTCAGACACAAAGAGATAAATTCATGAACAGCAGGATAGCTAGAAATAGGAAAATCCTTACCCAAAGTGACCCAGAACAAGTGCTTGCCATTATTATGAAAGAATACAGAAAAGAAAAAAATATTTGTGCCATCTTACAGGTTGTATGAAATTCTAATATAGGAATATAAGAAGCATGGCCTCAAAAGTAGAGATGCTCAATATTTTCAAATTTCTTGAACGTTGAAAGTTGAAATAATCACTTCAACAGATGGTGAAGCACTTTGTAATTTAGAAAGTGGTAAGAGGTGTTGATTGGCTTGTGAGACACCTAGCCCTCTACATTTGCTTCTACTTTCTGCTGTTGTAGAGGCTGGAAAGTAAGGCATTTACCTTCCCAGATTCTTTCTTAGCTAAAGACAGTAAGGTGATTGATTTGCCTATGAAACATAAGTACAATCCTGGATGGAAAAGCAGCCTTACTGTCTTCCCATCTTTTTTTTTTCCTGGGTGCACAGCAGCTGTGCTGTAATGCTTTGGACAAAGTGAGTCACAGAACCGGAAGACAAACTGAACCTGATATCTGGATTACCTTTACCAGTGCCCCAGCCCTGGTTCCTAATCTCCAGCCACCTGGTTATAAAAGATGATTCTCAGTTGTTTAAACCACTGACGTAGACTTCATAGTTGTTGCTAATTAGGGATTAACATAATTTTAACAGACACAGTAAAATTGTTATTAATAAAAGTATTGAAACAAAATGTTCAGAAAATAATGCAATGTTGAAGTATTGATGTGTGCTTAAATGCCCTTCAAATATGACTTTTATATCCAAAGATATTCCAAAGAAGTATTTAAAAATGAATTACTTATTTTTTTCCATAATACATCTGCTATGGAAGAGAAGTCCTTGGTGCTAATTCTATTTGTTTTCCAGGAACACACTACATCCTCTGCTCTAAATAAAGAAAGCTGCTAATCTGCATTCCTGGTGCTATGATTATGATGACCACGCTTTGGATCTTCCCACGTGATAAGTTGGGCTTAGACTAGGAACAATCTGGATTCCATTGGAAGAATAATATCAGAGTAGAAAAAAAGTGGTTCAAAAAGAAAAATAAATTTTTGAAAGAATAAAGAAGACGGAGGATCAGGGAGAGTCTCGGTGCAGTTCTTAAAGCCCACTTGCGGGAGATATCCCTGGAGCCCACACGGAGCTGCAGCAGATAAGGCTGGGAACTACGGGAACCCTGTAGGGGCAATTCCTGAGCTCATCTGTACATCTCAAGCACCCAAAGGCATGTGACAAACGTGAGGTGGAAATTAGAAAAGAATGCCCTTTCTGAGCCAGAGGAGATTTTATAAATTGATAACTACATTTCTATTTTTCATTTACCATTCCTACAAAATCTCAATAACACCTTGTTTTTAATAGAGTTGTATCTCACTCAAGAAGCATATTTCAACAGCTTTAAAAATGGCAGCTTCATCTTCCTGTCTTCGAGAGATCGATACTTGGTCTACAACAAACTTCCTAAAAACGTGATCTCAAACTTGCCACTTCCTCACATAACATAGTTTCTTAAACACCTCCAACCTCATTTCCCACAAAGCAAAGTTCCTTTCTTCTCACTTAGCCTATTATTATCTGTATATGCTCAGTATGTTTTACAGCAAGAATTTCTACTTTAGGATATTCAGAGGGAGGAAATGGGATTGGTAATTTAATTATAGAATCACTTTTGCACAATTGGTGAGCAGTAAGTCTATGAATATTCTCATGCTAATAATTCTTCCCTATTACATCAGTGGAATTATTTCACATCTCCAGGCATCTCTTTTCATAGCTATGAAGTTTAAATTCTAGTTAGCATTTAATGTTGAAACATTGAAATATATTAGACAGATCAAAAATTGTAATAAAGTCACACATTTCAAGATGAAGCGAAGTCCATTTTAGAGTTTACAACCTTGACCATCGCATGTGACTAAAATTAAAACAGTATCATTTGCCATGGTCTATCTTAGGCCTCTTTTGCTTATCTTCATAGAAAGATGAACTAACAACACACAAAATTTTTCATGAAGACAGAGCTTCACCGAGAGAGCAAACCAAGAAGTGGATGCACAGGAAGAGCCAGAGGGAATTAAATCTGGTTGCCTGAGACCCTTGGGGCTGCTGAAAGTCACCGTTGGAATGAATTTTTTGATTCCTAGCCTTTACTAACCCTCTCAATTGAGAATTTAATAAAGTGTGGTCACCAGTGTTAGAGGGTCTTCAAGAGTCAGAGAGCAGATCTGGAGTAGGAAATAGCACTGATGACTGCTGCCCAAGGTGCTGGCCCCTAGCATCCCCGCAGGCATTCGTGCATGCACGGTCTTCGAGTGGGCTGATGCAGCCCCACCTCCCAGCATCCCGACTCTCTAGGCTTCACAGCGGGCTGTGATGGAGCCTCCTGATGAGCTAGCTCTCCAGAAAGGATGAGAGACACAGTAATATTTCAAAACTCAGCAAGGAGCATTTACTTCCTCTTTGCTAAGTTGATGTAGCCTTCATATAGAAAGATAGGGCTTCACCATTTCTTTCACCAAAAAAAAAAAAAAAAATTGTAAGAAAGCAGAATTTGGAATACTTACAGAGAAGAAGAGATCTGAAGAGTCTGATGCCTTCAACCCAGAGCTGCAAACCTGGGGCAGAAGTGTCATGTCTACAAAAGACCAAGATTGGTAAATGTGATGCCCATCTGTAGGAAATTCCACTAAAAGAAGAGGATGTGGGCACAGATGCCAGCTTGATAGATACTGTTCATAAAAGAAACCCTAAATTCTATAAGAAATCAAATCTTTGGATAGACGCGAAAGTGAGATTTCCCAGTGGTATGTGAGAACAGGTGGGCGGTAAAAGAGGTGAGATCTTCATTCAGGCCTGAGGCTCTTTCTGAAGCATGGACAGGGCCTGCTGTTCATCACAAGGCCTAGATCAGTCTTCCTTGGGGTCAGCACCAGAGAAGGGCTGATATGTGGCTATAGCCAATCAGCTGAGTGCTCTGCTCTATTCATATAGCAATCACACACCTGCAAAGTGCAGCCCTAGGAGCGGTCCCGTGTCTGAGTGCCCACAGCCCTCTGCCCTTGGCGTCACAGCCCAGGATGCCGGGCTGCCACCACCAATCAATGAGTCCCCCTTGCTGCTCACACCTAGCAATGGCACCAGTCAGTGCCAGTTCCTGCAAGACGCTTCCTCTGACACTTCTAGGCGCTGGTCTCTGGAGCTCTTCTGCTGTTAGGATTTCTACCTAGATGTTCCTAAGAGCCTCATATATCCATATGTAGGGCTTTTGAAAGATACTGGATTATGGGGGCTTGTAGGTAGTTTGCTGTTGGCAGGTAAGTCTACTGGGAAGAGGCAGTTCCCTGTGGGTGTGGTGTGGAGAGGCTCTCTTCCTGGCTCCTCTCTGCTGTCCTTCTACTTCCCAAACACCATACCATGATCAGTTCTTCTCCACCTATGCCTTTCCACCCCACTGTTCCACCTTGGAGCTGGCTGACTAAAGACTGAAACTCCTATAAACTGGGAGCCAAACTAAATCTTCTCCTCAGGTGTCAGGTATTTTGTCTTAGCAACTAGGAAGATGAGCCATCAGGATTTTATTTATTTATTTATTTATTTATTTATTTATTTATTTTATTTTTTGGTGGAACTGGGGATTGAACTCAGGCCCTTGTGCTTGCCAAGGAAGCACTTATTCCTGTCAGTCATCTCCCCAGCCCCAACAACAGGATTTTACAATAACTTTTTTTAAGATGACTTCTCTGTCTACACTATAAATGAAAAATTCTGAGCAAGGCCAGGGAGATAGCACAGCGGAATAAGTGCTTGCCTGACAAGCGCAAGGTCCTGAGTTCAATCCTTGGTACCACCAAAAAACAACTTGCTTAAAAAAGAAAAATCTTGAGCAGATTTACAGGTTTTTCTAAACTTGTACTAACTGAGACCCACTGGAGTCAGGAATTATTAGTTCAGTATAGGAGAGAGAGCGAGCCCTCCTAGACTAAGCAGAGAAAAGTGTGAGAAATACAGTTTATATAGTGACAGATCGGTGATTAATCCAAACTGGTCTTACTTTAAGCCTCCTAATTCAAGCCTATTCATTTGTCCAAATTCAGTTCTACTGCTTGGTTCAGGTTCAAGCCCACTACATTCAAGGTAGACACTCTCTAGGTGTAGGTTTCATGCATCCACAATAGTTGCACTGTAACTGTCAATCAACACATGGCTCTTTCTAGTCAGTAGAGGGAACGGGGGAGCCTTAGCCACTTCTAAGGTGTCTCATACCTCTCCTGGCCACCCTTGATCTGGGCCACGGGTCCTATTCAGTGGGACCAAAGCTCATTCATTCCCTCCCCCTCCTGTATGCTGGCAGTTCCTTCAGGATATGCTGTCCTCCAAGAAAACATCACCGTTTTTGAACTGCAGACAGTTTTCTTCAGAAATTACATGGCAAAATGTTAGAGAAAAAGAAAAGATTCTAAGAAATTTAAAAGCTCAAAACAGGAGAAAATTAATTGGCTTTAGGTTGGCCTTTCTAACCTCAATCTTCGAATTTTGTTCCTCCTTCAGAGCAATCAGTTTTGTGTCACCAAAAGAAGATGTGATTTCTCCTAACTCATTACTCTGTTCTCCGTCAAAAGACAGCAAAGATTGTAATTAGTGTTCCTTGGCCAACCAGCCTCTGGTTTGACATAAAGTACATTTATCCTTTATCCAACTGAAAATGAAGCGCTTGTAACTCTTAGGCTTTTCTCATAGTTGCTTTCTTCTATAGATTTTGTTCTGGGTTAACTTTCTTTTAAAGAAAACCACAATTAAAACTATACAAAAATCATGCTTGAATACTTGTCATGTTGGTCTTCTAAATGTGTATCATTTCTAAATGTCATATCAATTATTACTAGTCTGTCTTCCAAATAACTTTTTTTTTTCCCAACCATTCTTTTTATTTTACACAAAAGTATAAAGGTCAATATTCATTTACAAAAATAAGTTTAGTCACAAACTTTTGTCATAAATACTCTACAGTTTTAATAACAAATCCACTTCTTGCACTTGAATGCCATTGGAAGTATCCAAAGCACTCCCTACCCTTCTGGGTTCTGCTTCTGAGAAGGTACTGCAGAGGTGGATCTGTTCCGGATCCTTACTCTTTTTCTTTTGCTCTTTTTTTCAGAAGCAGGTGATTTTGTGTCTTGTTCTTTTTTCTTTTTCTTCAAACAACTGAGTGGATTGGGGCCACCAATTTTC